>JABFFC010000757.1:0-25580 GCA_013623535.1 Fusarium penzigii
CCACCCCTCCTCTGCACTTTCCTTCCCCCCAGGGTTGGTTCATGTTGCACTGCTCCTTACCCCAGAAAATGTGAACCCCGACCCTTTCCTTGATTTCCCTGGTCTGGCGATCTATGTAGTGGAAAGTGAGTAGAAGAAATCTTTCCGGGGGGGATGAATCAGTTAGTTGTCAGTTGCTAGGTGAAGGATTGCGGCAGAGTATTTTTTCATGCTTGAAACCAACGGTTATTGACTGGTAATACCGATACCGATACCGATGCAGTACGATAGGTGCGATGCCGATACGACACGACACGACATAACACAACGCAGATGCCGGTACCATCCATACGATACAACTTACCTTGGTACCTATCTGCCTTACCTACTTGTAGGTAGTACCTTAACATAGAGCAGGTATTGGTATTACTGCCTGCTTTGCCTCCAGCCTGCCACAGGGCAATCACCTAGGTACCTGCTCTGCCCTATGTCATAGGTAGTCGTTGGTTGTAAGGTCCTGCCTACCTACCTAGTAAAAGATCGATAAGGAGACAATCTCGCATCGCATCCCTTCCCTTCCACATGGTTACATACCGATAATACTCTATATTATAAGCTCCTACATGCCTCTCACTTTCTTCCCAACCCTCCTCTTCTGAAGAAAAAGGCCACAACGAGAAGGGAAAGCGATCATACTTCCCAACGATGTGACGCGAGCCTCAACCACCTCGGCTATACACAGACACACCAGACACAAGCTACAGTACTAATGTCCACACAAACACAAACACACACACTTACTCACATCACACGCCCGACGCAACATGTATACCTGTACCTATACATACCCCCTTCAACCCCTCCGACCCTTGATCGATCCTGGAGTATATTGCCCTTGAGCTGTTGCTGTCCTCTTTTCATCCGGCTCTTCGCCCCCCTCTCCAGCGTTTGATGCGGTCCACAAGTGTCGAGCACATCTCCAGTTCCTCCTCTGGCCAGCGATTTGTCTAACCGCTCACACTTTTTTACTTTTCTTTTCAACCGCTGGCCCACCCCCCTGCCCCAAGACCTTGCTCGCCTTTCTCTTCTACCCCGTCCTGTCCCTCCTCGATGAGGGTGCATGTGATCCATTGTCGGCGTTTGCTGTCATCGGCCCATAAACCGACCGCCGGCCTCCGTCACCCGTCCATCGCTCGTCTCGCCCCCGCAACACCATTGTCGACGAAATTCATGGCTAGACATAGAACGGCACCCTAGGATCCAGGATACTCGGGCCGCACCATGCCCAGATCCTTGTATGCACCCCAGCTTTTCCCTCCAATCAACTTGCTACCCCGAATGAATCGAGTTCGGCCAGTTGTCTCCAGGATCACACTTCTCTGCTTCTGCTCCTGGCATGGCATTCCCCTCCATCTGTGGCTGTGATTGACCACGTTCTTTTAGCCTTTGCAGTAGCTGTCTTTGACGATCCCTGTCTACTCCCACTGTAAGGAAATTAGACTAAAACCTTGGAAGAACTTCACATTATTATTTTCTTACCCCATAGGGTTCCTTGCCGTCATTAGTCAGGTCAAATAACAAGACCAGCCAGATCGAGGAAAACATGCGAGTCGCGCTCACCTTGCTTCTTCCCTTCCTCCTCACGGCGCTACTGCCATGTCTCGGCAGCTGGTTTTCTTGGTTTTTTTATCCTTCGTTTTTTTTCGGCGCCACGATCATGTTCAAAATTGTGACCTTGCCCTTGTAAGTCCAGAGTGAAGCCGACGTACATGGGTTCGCCCGTTTTTCACTTGTCTCTTTTGAGCCGTACGCAGATTGTGTGGATGGTCTGTCCAGGTTCAAAGGTCAGTCAGTCCTCTGTAATCAATCAACCAACCGCTCTCTCCGCTCTCGGATTCTTCGCTCATACGGATGATTATCAACGAATCAACATCTGTAGATCCTATCCTTTTCGGAGGTTGAATCTTATCCACCACGTTCACCCTTCGCTAATAAGATTACACAGGGTGGCTCGCAGCCTCCTCCGCATGAAGACCTGTGCAAGCATGCTTCGAGACTCCACCTGCAGATGAAATTGGTTGGAAAATAGAAGGGTTATATTCTGGAGCCAATGCAATGCTGGTTGGCCACTGACCTGTTCACGCAAGGGGATAATATTTCAATGACGGGTGACGCACTAATTATGAGATTTTGAGTGCAAGTTGTATTTCAGAGTAGGTAGGCTGTACTGTAGAACCGACAAGGACCTCTTGTTGTGATAACTGATCCATTGGTGCGGTTAAAATGTGCGCGAAATTGTGGTCAGCTCGTTGCTTTGCGCTCGTCTCTTTCGATATGAGCAAGAACGAACCCAAAGATATTACCCGTGAAAGGTCAGTACTGTCTCTGGTACCAACCTCTCCATACAGTAACCGTGTCTTAATGTGACTGCTTGGCTTCTGCACGTAAGGGTTGAGCAGTGCTACTAGGACGTTCGACGTCTTCTTCGTCCTGCCGTAAGCCACCAGCAATCAGGAACAAGTCCGCCACAGACGGCTCACGCCAGACATGTGTCACCTTGGCCGCATTGTGCGAGTACGATAGGTATGGCCGACCCCCTAAATGCAGGACTAGTGTCTCCCGTTCAACCACGACATTAGCTCTTATGGATTCAAGGTACTCTGTAGTTTTTGGTTCTTTATAAACGGAGTACCTGGCATCGACTCTCGATGGCGTCAAAGATGCATGTGTTGTCGATGGGAATGTATTGTTTTGTGATGATCTTGATCATCTCTTGGGCCGCCATACCGCCGAGGGCAGCCGATGTGTTGTGAAGCTCGCCACCCGCAGCTCGTGACACCTCCTGAGCGGCTTTAATGTACCTATCATTGGTAGCGACCAGGGGAGCCTGCTTGCTGACCGTCTCCATAATGTCCTCGGGCGAGGCTGTGAGAACGTTCGAGGTGGCTAATAGAGCAAGGTAGATCGGGAATAAAGACTTGGGCATTTCTGGTCCAGCAATGGCAGCCATTTCATCGTTGGCAAGCTCCTGTTCTGTGCAGTGGGTTCAGTATGTAATGTAACCTTGTCGAAGATCCGCCGACTCTAGGATAAGCTTACCGGCAACTTTCTCGACACTCACTTCCCGATCCTGTTGGCTGTTGATGAGCTTGATAAAGCGAGCATTCTTGCAAAATAATTCCACCTGGGCGGGATCAATATTGTTGCCATCATCGGTCATGTTACGGGCGAGGCCAAGGACAAGATCAACATCTCGACGCGCTCGTTCTTTGTAAATGTTCTGCAGCTTGATATAAACTTTAGACTGGGCTTTCATATCCGGCAGACCACCAGGGACAGGCAAACGTCCGTGTTCGTTATAGAATCTCTTGACGGCTTGGGCAATGACCCAGAAGCTAGATGTTACCTCATGCTATGACCACATTAGCCGTACTCATCCCGGGTGGATAAAAGCAGCAAACAAACCGGGTCTTGATGCGAATAGTTGAAGACATCCTCAAGGGTGCTTGGGAGTGAGGGGCTCACAACATGCTTCATGACAGAAGCAACAGCCTCCTCAAAGTTTTCTTCGCCACCTTCAGGGTTATCTCTTCTCATTGCATCCTGTACCTTTTGCCGGAAAGCAAGCTTGTCCTTGTAGGTAGTGGGATAAGCGTTATTGTGAGTTTGTTGCCACTTGTCGAGATAGTGAAGTAGAATGACCACGAGTGGTAAATGTCCATGCTCGTGATTGTCCAGACCATCAATATCTTTGGTCATTTCCTGAGCAAAGTCGACCAGCTCAGGCCAGGGATTGAGCAACCTGAGATCGGCGGTGGCAGTCTCGTCAGGGTGGGTGTCAACAATGGGAAATGTGCCAGGTAGAGTGGTTTTGAAGTATGCGTAGAAGCCAACTGAGTGAAGTGATATGGTGGGGATCTTCCACCGACTGGAATATTGTCGAATAAGATCTACTTGATCAGCTGGCAAAGGTAGGGCATAAATAATCATTGTGAAAGCAGGCGAAGAATCGAAGAGTTTCTGGAGGTCGAAACGGTCGTTCTGCGCTCATGTCAGTTATGCCATCATTTTGATACTTGATTTGAGCTAGAACTCACCTCTGACTGGGGATACCACCCTCCTTGAACATCAGGGTTGAGTTCAAGAAGGAAGTTGGCGGTTGCCTTAGCTCTCGACTGGCCAAGACAAGACTCGTCGAGGAAGAAGTTGACGCCTAGATCTTCCTCAACAACGACGGCTTGATCGGCAATCGTGAACCTTCCAATACCGGGAAGAATGAGGTTCTTGAGGGTTTCAACGCCCGCCGTGCCACAGCCCGAGTTGACGAGGAGGATGTTGGCGGACTCGAGGGCGGCTTGGCCAGAAGCGGCCCAGAGCCTTAATTGTCGATCATATTTCTTCTCTTTCTCCGAAGGGCCATGCAGCACAGGCGGTGTTTGGCTGAGTATATCGGTCATGATATAGTCTGATGAGATGGGGGGAGATGGGGACTTGTGAGCGAGAGCTATGTGACAGGAGTCAAGTCAGAGGCGTCGAATGAAATAATTAATGTGTAAGGTGATGGTAGCTGGATTTATTGTCAGGCTGGAAATGACCTTTCGCGCTGGAGAAAAGGAAATGTTTATCTGATGCAATAGGGATTTATGCTTACAAGAGCCCGATAATCTTGCTTTTGCAGTCAATCTGTTCGTAAGGAATAACACTATCGTGAACCAGCCTGATGAGTGTGAATGAGCATGAGATGTCGTTCAACGGCAGGTTAAGGTAAACAGCCTGGAGTGAATGGCTCATGGCGCTCCGCTCCATAGAGTGGCTGACGACCTTTCTTCAGGTATCTCACAAAACCACCAGCCACAGGTAGGCCTATATAGGTAGGTACGTACTAGGTAACTACCTACCTACTTATTTACCTTGCTACGATGAAAAATGTCCGAGATACAGAAAGAACAGGGGCAAAAGAAAACACCATAATAGAAAGGTTTGCACTTTCTTCCTCAGTATATACTAAAAAAATACCTATCCGTTTTAATACTGTGTTTCCTAATTCTACATGATATTTTTCAACACAAAATGGTGTCGTTTTTGGTCCCCATGCCCTATGCCGTGGCTGAACCGCCCTTGTCATTGGTATTAGACGACATGCTGCTTATTCTACTACCTACGAGTAGATAGTAAAGTAAGACTGGCTACTGGAAGCGAATGCGAGTCCGACAACAACATGTCCTTATCAAATGATGAAGAATCAGAAAGGCAAACTAACTCTTTGCTCTTTAGTATGCATCTCCTCCTTGGAGCCCAAACTAAAAGATTGATTATGACCCACCTCAGCAGATGTCGCCTGTCATGCTCATTAATACAATCTCCTCACCTGGCATCATGTCATCCATCCCATTCGGCCCCAATGTTGTCTCTCATAAGAAGCTAGCGATAGCCACAATCTTTCCAGCACCAATGCTAGGCCCGGATACACCGTTTCGTTTATTTATTCTCCCATCGTGGATGCAACTCATCCATTACTAAACTCTTGGGTTGGGTAATCTCCTGGAGCATGGTCAAGCCGAATGCGAGTTTCAACGCCATCGCCTTCCCTTGCCTCGGTATACTGTCACAAAGTTGACCGTTTCCCAATAGACCAGTAGATTGTTTTGAATCGCTAATCCATAAATCTCTCATCATGTGAGTATTGCTATCTTGATCTCGCATTCGCTCTATGTTGCCAGCATGTCAAAATAGTCCACGGTTGGATGGAACCAAATTCTGAGTGTTTACCTATCGGGAGTGGAGTTATATTATGCTTTCAACAGTCACCTACCGTCATACTTGTATATATCCGTCTTTTGTTCTTTTTTATTATTACCTATGCACTCGGCGTTTGGCATGTAAAACAGGACAACTGCCAGGCACTGACAAAACTTCAACGGCAACCTTCGTTACCTTGATAAACCCATCACATTCAACAAGTTCTTCTTCACATGACTCAACCATTACTCTTCGCACAATGTCTCAAACTTTGTCAATAGAATCGACGATGAAGACCAGTTTGAACCAGTCACCCCGTTCAGATGTCCAACTTGAGCTTCGACGAATATCAGCTGAACGATTGACCGTGACGGCACCACAAGACAATACCGATTACCTTGAACGAGGCGTTAGCGGATCTGAAATACCTCCACTTCGCTTCTGGATACTGAGCATTGGGTACGTCAAGCATCATTTCCTAAACCGTCTGTTAGCATCTTACTCACGGCTCATCTCAGCGTTCTCCTTGGCCTATTTCTCTCCATGATAGATACTTCTATCGTGGCCACGAGTATCTGCATCATAGGTGCTGAGTTTGGTGACCTCGAAAGTGTCAACTGGGTAGCATTGGCATATACTCTAGCCTATCTTGGCTGTGCTGTCGTTTTTGCCCGTGTTTCAGATGTCGTTGGGAGACGCAATGCCTTCATCACGGCATATCTGCTCTTCTTTATCTTTTCTGTAGGCTGCGGCTTTGCGGCAAATCTCCGTCAACTCATTATCTTCCGTGCCCTGCAGGGAATCGGCGGCTCCGGTATGGTCATGGCTCACTAAGTGTTTGTGATCACGTACTGATAAATCCACTTAGGACTCTACGCTCTTACCATGATTATCCTCCCCGAAGTGAGCCCGGATCACCTGAAGCAGCATATTGGTGCTCTCATCAGCATGGTCGTTGCCGTGTCCGGAATTCTGGGCCCTATCCTTGGAGGTATATTCACTCATTATGTCAGTTGGAGATGGATATTCTGGGTGAAGTAAGCTGTCGAGTTATGCTAGACATGGCAGGGCTGACGTTCTTTAGCGGACCTGCAGGTTTCATATCGTTGACCGTTTTCATCCTGACATGGCCCAAGACCAAGCATTTGCCAGCAATCCACAAACGCTCCTGGAGAGAGCTTGACTATTCCGGATCATTCCTCGCCATCGCCGCTGCTATCTTGGTTGTCTACTCCTTCCAGTCGGCTGGAACTTCCTCCAAGCAAAACTGGAACTCGGCCATGTTTATCGCTCCTCTAGTGACGGGGGTTTTTGCCTGGTGCTTGTTGATCACTTGGCAACTTCTCATCCAATATCGTTACAAAGACCGCTTTTTGCCGGCATTCCCAGTATATCTATTTCGGAACAGAGTCTACACCACGGCGTGCCTGAACACCCTGCTCCTAGGATTTCCCTATCTCATGCTCATCTATGCTATTCCCATTCGAGTCCAAGTTGTTAGTGGCCAGTCAAGTCTTACTGCAGGTGTTATGCTACTACCTATGCTAGGCACAGTTGCGTTAGGAAGCATGGGAAGTGGTAAGCTCAACGCAGTCAAGAACTATACTTTTGAGAGTCTTTTGGTAGGCTCATTATTGATGATACTGGGATGTGGGCTTTTGATGACCTTGAAACATGGACCGGACGACGCTAAGCTGTTGGGTTATATTACGTTCTGTGGTCTGGGTTTTGGACTCACAGTCGCATCCTCGACCATGCTATCTTCCGTTGAGGCCCCTATACGGGACTTTGGTAAGTTCGCTCGGAAATCGAATAGCGCAATAATACACTTGTACTGACGACGGGACAGCACCTGCGCAAGGTGTATTGTCTCAGCTACGCCTCCTCGGCGGTAGTTTGGGTATCGCAGTGTCGTCTGTATTCCTCCATCGAGGTATTTCAGACAACTTGACAAGTATCCTGACACCTGACGAGCTTTCGACGATTGGAAGCCCCGACATGCACCTGTCAGCTACTCAATTGCAAGCTGTGCAGGAAACATACGCCGATGCTTTTGGGATGGAGATGAAGGTGGCATTGGCAATATCAACACTGGGGCTTGTCTCGACTTTAGGCGCCTATCGCAAGAAGCGCTTGACGATAGCCGAGCAGAGACATGTTCTCGTGAAGCAACATGCAGCATATCTCGAGTCTAAGACTGGGCCCGTCGAAACAGTTCGCAGGTAGCAGAGAGCATAGACAAATTATTTTGAAAGCAGTTGCCGATCTTGTTATGTTTGTTATACTGATCGAGTACCACGAGCTTCCATGTCAAAGAGAAAATATTTGTAAGGGATCAGATAGACTATGCTAGACTCCGAAGACCAAAGGAATCGAGATGAATGTTCAGTGCTACAACATCATCGTCCAATAGTTTGTTTCTTGTCACTCAGCACACTCAACCCCCATGACAGCCTTCCACGTCAACTGATACAGGTTGCGAGAACAAAATGTAAGTAGTTGAAAGTTTTGAATTAAATGTATGTCATCATGCTCACTGCCAACCAAGCAGTCGCAAATCATCAGGCCCCCCATTTTCCCCGAGATCAATGCCAAGCCCTCCTTTTCTAACAGAGTAAGTAACAACAATGATTATTCCCCATCGTCTGTGCACGCCATGATCCTCCAATCCCTTGATCTCTTCAACCGAAGTCCTTCTGTGCGCCGCCCTCTGGTGCCTCCTCGGCCGTGGACATCCTGCGCAAAGGTGCCGTCTCAAGGCCAGCAGCCACTATACTAGCTCTCCTTGAGCGCAGATCTGTTAGTGCCTCACTCTCCTCGTCTATATGTTCCTGTGCGTTGTCGTCATTATTGGAGCCGTCCTCGTTCTCCGACAAGTCAGGCGACTCGGCAAGACTATGTTGCAACGATGCCAAAAAGTCACCAGCTGCCTCGAATTTGACAATCCCTTCTTCGTGAGGAAGTGTGGCATACATCCCATGAGCCTCATCTAGACATCGTCGGGCTTGAATGTGTTTGGACTGTTGAAGCCATGCGTCTGCCGACAAAACACTCCAGGTAGCAGACTTGCGCCGACGAGCTCCCCAATGCCAACTGCCAACGCCCTGTTTAGATGCGTAGCATATAGCAAGACGCTCTTTTATCAGAGCATCTCCGACATTTCCCAGCACCTTGGATTCCAGTAGTCGCACGCCCCATCTTCCTGCATCATCGATGCTGGTACCACCTCGCAAACGCAGCAGCTCGAGTCCAAGGACCAGGCTCCGCAGCGCACCATAAGGAGCACTGCACCGCGTGTTGTACGAGTAAAACGCAGCTTCGAGCATTTGGTCGATCGTCTCCGTTCTGCTTTTGGAGGACATTGATTGTGGCATAATGAGCAAGCTCACAGCGGCCATTTCGTTAGCAGCGGCATGGTGCTTCCAGGCTTTAGAGTCACTAAAGTCGGATCGTAGGAGATCATATGTAGAGTGGGCCAGTTTCCAATCCCGGAGCATGAAGGCGTAGTCAGCCAGTTTGCGCATGATGGCTTCCGGAGCCTCAGCTTGGAAATATCCTGCCACATTGTAATTGTCTCTTGAACTGCTTGTGCCGATGGCTGATGTCCGCGATCCGCTACCAAATGCCCATTTTCTTGACAGATTCATGAAGCGGCCTGTAATTCCTCTTCTCCGCGACGCAACTTGGTCATTCCATATTGAGATATGTCGCTCCATTGTTGGCACGATAGATTGTGTCACCATCTCCCGCACGAACGTTCGTATGGCTGTGGCATCTGATTCGAAGATGTACCTGGTAGGATCCTCGAAGTCCCCGTCTTCGCTACGTCTAATATCCTCCAACTCTTCACTTGCAGACATCCAGTCACTGCGAGGAAGAGGTATGCTGTCGTCGTCGGTCTCGGCACTTTGACTACTGCGTAATCTCAGCAGGTGACAATGCAGACCAAGGTGTCGTTTCATTTGTTCGAATAATCCCATTGACCGCGTGATATCATCATTCTCCTCGTCGTGGACCAAGACATAATACCGCAGATAGTCACTGTCGACCCAAGCAGGCAGCTTGCTCTCGCCCTGACTCGTTTCCGCATAGAGTCTCCTTAACTCTTCGATAGGATTTGAATTCCGAGAGCTGATTGCAATCACGCAGGCCACAGGGTGCGAAAAAGTCTCATGTGGTGCTATGGGTAGGCCGGACAATAGGCGTCGTAAGTAAAGAGCGTAGTATGGCGACGTGTCATCCGAGTCTTGGGGTTGGCTAATGGGCATGCCATGCGGTGGTGCGGCAGCGAACGATGCCTCCGCATAAGCCAGATGCTGCTCAACTACAGCTTCAACGTTGTCGAGGAGTTCCTTATCTCGAGCCGTACTTGCATGTATCCTTTTCTCGTCTTGGGGCGACTGGGTTGTTTTGAATCCCGAGACTGTTGGGTCTGGATGCTCGACGTTGGCACCAAATTTAGTAAATCGAATTGAGAAATCTTCAGACACCCGGCTCATCCCATTACTGTCCCTAACAGTAACCTTCCCCTGAACATCCTCTCCGAAGGGTCGCAGCATCTCCCATAACCCATTTCGGAACCCCTTCTCGTTCAGCAATGTCTCGGTGTCTTCGGATGCAAAAATAGAAACATGAGGAACGAATGATCGTAGGATGAGATTCAACGGTTCGGGCAGGCCATCGCCGGCATTATCAACGAGTGATCGGTTGGCTCGGGAGTCGAACGCTGTGCCAGAGAGGCCTCGAGAAGGAGATCCTCGCCCCGCTGGGGACATGGAGCGTGAGCCAGGTGGCGAAAGAGTCGAGGCATATAGGGAGGCAGCGGAGGGGTTAGATCGCCGAAAGGCAAGGTTGGTCTCGGACTGGGATAGCGGCGATAATGGTGACTCAAAAACGGGTGTTGAATGCCGTGTCTTTGTAAGTTTCATGCCCGACACAGCAGCCGGAAGAGCCTGGAGTGGTTCCGTTGGCGGAGGATCATCTTGCAGAGATTGTGGCATGAATGCGATTTGGTTGAACGAGTCGATTCCGTATGTAAATAATGCTGGGAGAACGGTGGGAGGATTGCTGTCCTGGGTGCCAAAGTAATGGTCGAGCGAGGGATTCACAAGGCGCAAAGAGGAGGGTTCGGTGAAGATAAACGAGGACTACACATCATCGAATCAATATCTTTCAATACGAGAGAACCAATGTAGAAAGTCTAGCAATGCACACCAGGCTAAAGCTGCATCGTCACTTGTTGAAGCTATTAGTTGGCGTCGTGCCACAGCGTTGGAATCTTTGAGATGAGATGTAGGGAGGGGTACGTACCTTCTTACCTCATTCCCGTCCTGTCCAAGCTGCCACTGCGGGTGGGTTTTGTCCTAGGACCAGACACTCATGGGGGGCCAGCCAAGGAGCCTGCGGCATTCTTATACCGGGGCTCATGGCACCGCTTCGGCAAGTGCATACTAGGCATGATAATCGTGTATGAGGATGTCGCGAGTGTCATGATTTACGAGCTGCAACCATAATTCTCTTTACCTCAATCTTCATAATGTCTTCAAATCTAGGAGATTATTTGGCCTCTAGGTATCTAGTGGCAGACCCCAAGCCAACCAAAAAACGCAAGCGCAAGCGTGACGGCGACGCTTCTGGTCTGCTTATTACGGACGACGACGACCTTGGTTGGGGAAATTCTAACACCGAACAAGACGATGCAGGTGAAGATGGTCCGGTAACAGTATCGGGAAGGTCAGCAGAGTTTCGAAAGACGAAGAAGAGCAATTGGAAATCCGTCGGCGGAGAAAACAATCAACGATCCAAAGACGACAATGCTGCTGCCGCAGATGCCATTCTAGCATCAGCAGCAGCTGAAAGCAATGCGGCACGAAATGATGACGATGAAATGCCAAGTGTCGAAGACGGCGTGGAAGCCATCAAGATGAGCGACGGAACGCATGCTGGTCTACAGAGTGCCGCAGCCGTATCAGCGCAACTTAAAAGACGACAGCGAGAAGAACGCGAGGATTTCGAGCGCCATCGCAAATCAGCCAAGGAGGAGGAAACGGTATACCGCGACGCAACTGGTCGACGTATTGATGTCTCCATGAAACGTGCTGAGGCGCGACGCGCAGCTGCAGAAGCCGAAGAAAAGGAACGCCTGGCCAAGGAAGCACTCAAGGGCGATGTACAGCTCGAAGAGGCGCGCAAGCGGCGCGAGCAGCTCCAAGATGCGAAGCTGATGAAGTTTGCGCGCACAGCCGACGATGAAGAGATGAACGAGGAGCTAAAGGAAAAGGAGCGTTGGAACGACCCAATGATGCAGTTTATGGCCGAGAAGAAAGACAAAGCTGGTACAGGCTCAGGAAAGGCGTCAAAGAGAAAGCCTGTCTACACGGGTGCTGCACCTCCGAACCGGTACGGCATCAGACCAGGTTATAGATGGGATGGAGTGGACAGGAGCAATGGCTTCGAGGGCGAGAGATTCAAAGCCATCAATCGACGGGAAAGAAATAAAGGATTGGACTATTCATGGCAGATGGACGAGTAGACGACACATGTATATTACAAACTTTCTATTATATACCCCTAATCAATGAGTATGTCTACTCTCCCACCTTGGCCCCCTAATTGCCACTGTACTACAGGCTGCCTGTTCTTCCCTCATGCCTATCGAACGCCGGTCGTGTTCAATATAGTTGCGACTCGACAGCCATGTCAAGCGCTGGTAACCTAAAAGTCTGGTTCACCTACCCACCCTTTACTTTCTGCGACGCAAACGCTTGTCTGAACCATAGTCACACAACTGCTTGACCAGTCTGATCCATTCTTGCTTTGGCATCTGGCCAGGCTTGTCTCCCAGGCGGCCCTGGAACATCTTGATAAGATCTTGAATTAGCACGCCTTCATCGGGAATCTTTTCCAGAATTTCAGCTGGAGAAACAATGTAACCCGAAGGAGAGCCAGGTGTCGCGCCTTTAATGTAGTTAGCAATGCTGGATAAGCTTGATGGGACTCCGAAAACCTTACCGCTTGGAGTTGCAACAGGGCTACCGGCTCTTGAAGCGTTGGGTGTGCCGCGTGCACTGCCGATAATCTTGAGCTTCTTCTTCTTCGCAATCGCACCGTCGGACATTTCGCCAGCGGTTGCCTCGCCGTCACTACCGGAACCAGCACCCATCTTGGAACGTCTCGCAGCAGCGCCTCCGGGAAGAGGAGTGCCAGCACGGCTGCCAGGGGCGGGCGTTGCAGTGTGCTTCAGTTTTTTCCTAGACGACTCATTGCCACTAGACTCGGAGAGCGCCGGAGAACCTGGTCGCTTCAGGGATTTGCTCTTCTTGGAACCGTCTTTGGGCTTTCCAGATGGAGTGTTGGTGCCTTTGGATCCTCCAGTCTTAGACTTGTCCTTGCTCTCACCCTCCTTCTTGTCATCATCGTCCTTCTTATCCTCATCTTTATCGTCATCTTCTTCATCGGAAGAGTTGTCGTCAGACTGCAACAGGTTAATATGAATAGGTAAACACTGATACCAGTGCTTCTTACCGAGCTGCTCCAAGGGTTATCGGTCGAATCATCACTGGCATAGATATCCTCTCGGTCTCGCTTGACCAGAGCTTTCCTGGTCTGCTTGCCGTATTTCTCTCGCTCAAGCTCTTCCCTCAGCTGATCGTTGAGATCCTTGTCAACTTGCCCCTCGTCAGCTTCTCCGAATAAGTTGGCGCCCAATTGTTCACGACGAATGCGCTCCTTCGCATCTTTGGTATCCTCATCATCATTTTGTTCAAAAGTGGGAGCTTCGTCGTCGTCTTGGAATTCATCACCCGACATGTCGATATCATCATGATCTAGTTTTTCAGATCGTGATGCCGCCTTGAATGTGGCACTCTCCGTCTTGACCATCTGCCCACGTCCATATAATAGCCGCCTAGTAGCTTCTAAATCTTGTTGTCCAGCTCGCTTCTCCTCATCCTTCATCACCCAACGGCCAACGTCCACCTTCTTATTCATCAGTGCCTCTGCTTCATCAATGGTGAACGGTTGGAAGGGAGGCTTTGAAGTAAATTTGTACCACTTCTCGAGAGGCACCATGCGGAAGACAGACTTGTCAATCACAAAGGCCACATTCGATTCAGACAGAGCAGCCACGTAGCTGCCAACCCAGACGTTTTTCCCGTCTGCATCTTCAAGATGCCATGGGAGTGCCTCCTCATAGCGCAAGTCCGATTCTTTCTTGGCGGCCTGTGTTTTAGGGGCACGGTTGAAGTTGGTTTTTTCTTCCTTCTGTTTCTTGGGCTTTTTAGGGTTGACGTCTTTGGCAACGGGTGCAATCTTGGCCTGGTCAACAGCACGTTGAGCCTCTCGCTCAGCCTTGATCTGCGCCTGCCTCTCTACTTCCTGCTCGTCGATTTGCATTGGCTCTGGGGCCTCCACCTTGACAGCTCGTCCAGGGGGCGGCTGGCGAGCATCTCGTCGATGTAATGTGACAGGGCGCGTGAACTCGTCTTGGTCGGTCGGGTCGATGGGTTTATCCCCTACTTTGGGTTGTGAAAACTTCATCAGATGGTAGCGTATACCATCAAGGAGGGCCTTCTTTGTTGTCATGATGGGAATGTCGCTGTATTGAGCTGGCGGTGGCTCTGACCATCCACCATATTGCCTACGCCGCTCATCCAAGCTCGGCATAGCTCCATTCTGTGACGTGCTTCCGGCTGGTTGTGTGCTTGGTTTGGAAGGTTGAGGTTTCCGCGCGACCAAAGGATTGCCTTGGGGCTTCTTGCGCATCGGTCGCAAGGGATTTCCCCTCTGAGGCTTCGGGGCAACATTGGGCTTACCCGAGCCGTTCGGTGGATTCGCGGATGGCGAGGCGCTCATGTTGATGGCAATTCGGCTGTTAATCGCAATGTGAACTCCGCGTCAATCAGTGCCTCGAGACAGGAGCCTAGGCAAGGGCTGCCTGGTAAGCGTCCAAAACGCCTACTGAACAGACTTTTATGCACTGTAGTGCTTGTGTGAATGCTGAAGAATATGTGACAATACTGTTTCGAGGTTATATGTGAATGCGCGGGCGGTTCGAGATGTATAAAAAGTAATCGTTGAAGTTGGTAAGAGGAAGCCTGCGACCGTGAAGTGCTGGCGAATATGACGGTAACAAAGAACTTGGGTCACAGTTGAGCCACTGTGGTGGCGGTGCTGCTACTTGCAACTGCTTAGGTCAAGTACCATAGCATTACCGTCAATACTAGTCCACTATGCACCTAAATCAAATGAAAATCCGGACAAAGTAAACGATGAATTCTATTCCTTTCTTTCTTTCTTTCTTTCTTTCTTTCCTTATTCAGGAAGGAGTTGAAGCCAGTCAAGAAAATGCTTCTCGGTCATCGCAAAAGATTCTAGTTTACAGTGGTAATGGATCCGTTGAAATCGACAGTGCGAGGTTGTCTTTCTCGTATCCACTGCAAATGTATGCGCGACTCACCCAGCCAGTAGCACACAACTCCTTATCAAACGCGTGTTGTGTACAGTGTGTCAGGCGCCGCGACTAGTAGGTACCTACTACCCTTCAAGCCACATCCAGCTGTCTCCAGTTACGTCAATTTTGTGAGTACCTTGATCAAGTCGCCCACCTTCACCAAGCAGTACCTTAGTGGGGTTCTCGAGCTACTCCAAAGATCTCGACCTATTATTCAACTACATTCGCGCCTCAACATCGACAGCGACTTCTAATGAACATGCGCGCATGCGAATTTTCCCAGACATATCGGCACTCATGCATCATCCCGTCGACTCTGTGCTCTCGTTTACCAATCGCCTTATAAGCTGGCCAAGCTATAACACCACCCTGCCCTGTCGCAACCCACAAGTCACTTCAAGAGGTTGTTTGGTCAAATAACACCTGCAATTCGCCAGCAGCACACCCAGTTCTTTTATTGTCGTCAAGTTTTCCCATGCACACCTCTAACGCCATTTCCCTTTTCTCCCTCCGCTCCTTTGGACTCCTTTGTATCGCGAACGACACAACTCTATGTTAAGCATAGTCTTCGTTATTGTCATCAACAAACTTGTTAAGCTACACAATAGTGTGCGCGGATCCAAACGCGCATTGATTCAAGGGAAACGTTTGGACATCTTTAATAGAACACCTTTCAGCAGCTGCTTCTTTCCATCATGCAGCCCTCGAATTCAGACTCGAAAGCTCCAAGGGCACCGACTGCTAATTTGGAAGACCATCTTCGCAACATGATTCTCTCGAACAACCCATCATCAGGTGGCCCAACTCCAACAGTCGACCAAGGCCCTAATGATGCTTCCAAGGGTGCTCCTCAGGTAGCCAAAGGGCCCCGTAAACGGCCAAATCAAGCCCAGAGGCGCCAAATGAACTCCCAGCTTTCGATCCCCGTCGACGTTCGCCCTCAGCCTCCTCCTTCGAGGTCTTATCACAATAGCCCGACTTCGCACTTTTCTCGACCTTCACAGTCATACCAAAGGCAATCGTACCCAAACCAACAGTCTCGGCCTATGCATCATGAAAGTCGTCCAAGTGGCTCTTATACGCAAGGCTCATGGAATGGTTATCAACAGAACCAGCCCCATCGCCCCCTCGACAATACAAGACCTCCCGGTCTAGCGCATGAGACGAGTGGTCCCCAGCAAAGGCGAGGCTATCTTTATAATGACCGGCGAGTTGCGCCATTTACGCCAGAAGAGATTGCAGCCCAAGCTACACTCCTCGATGAGCTATGCTTCCTTGTCATCTCGCATTCAGAGATCGACCGATCGGAAATCGCCGAAAAAGAAGCCTTTCGTTGTCGTATCGAATCCATCAGCCGAGAAGCCATCACCCTTTTTGAAAAGTCGCAGGCTCCCTTGATCGACTTCCATCCTCTTTCTGTCCAACTCAAGTGTTTCGGTAGTCTTTCATCAGGATTTGCCACCAAGGCCTCCGATATGGATCTCGGACTACTGTCACCTATGTCATCGATTGCCCCTGATGCTCCAGGCTCTCAAATACCTCGTCTGCTAGAAAAGGCCTTTCTTGATGCAGGGTTGGGTGCTAGACTTCTCACTCGAACCAGAGTTCCCATCATCAAGCTTTGTGAGAAGCCACCAGAGCAATTACGACAAGATCTCTTGAGTGAACGTTTCAAGTGGGAGAATGGATTAGACAATGATCATCACGATTTTCACGAGGATGATGAGCATGACTTCGATGGCACCCAGGAACAAGCACACAATCAGACTGCTGGTAGTAAACCAGAAGGCAGACCTTCTACAGCAGACGTTAATGCACCCCCCTATGAAGACAAAGATACTCATATCAAGGATCTCAAGCAGGGACCCAAGAGTTCTCTTAGTTCATATTATAGCCTGGCTAAACGGGTTCTTCGGAGGGCTGGTGGACGCGATGTCAGGCTGTCCAACTTTCGCGACCTCGCTGAAGCTGAATGGGAGATTCTGGACCACGTCTGCCATGCTTTTATCGACGGCCTCAACGATCCAGAACTCCGAGCCCGACTTGCCAGATATCCATCTTTGTCATTCGCTCCAAGATATAACACTCCCACTAATCGATCCCTTCTTGGCGTCTATACTCAGGTCGAAGGCGAGCATATCCGTCAACTGAAGGAAAAAAGTGGTGTCCAGGAGCGAAACCATGGCCAGAACATTCTGGCGGATCAATCCCTGAGAAGTTGGCAAGATGCTCAATTCAAGCCCGACTTCGGTGTCGACCCAGTTTTCTATACAAAGGAGCTACAATTAGCCCTAGACAAGATGAAGCGAGCGCCGTCCATACAATTTGTGACTTTGGAGCAGGGTCAGCATGAAACGCCTGCACACTATTATTCACGCACGATCAATATCACCAATAACTTGAAGCCGGTCGACGATATACCCATATCTGAATGGCAATCATTGGTCATCAAGCAATACCTTGCTGGTATTCACCATGAGGCCGTTAAAGGGGCAATGAACCAGTACATTGACTCGTCTTCTCAACCATTGTCTTTGGCAGCTGTCGCTCGCAAGCATGAGAGCTTTCATCTTGCGTGGGAGTTCGAAAGAGCGCTGGAAAAGGAACTATACGACGAAGCAGTAGTTCAGGATATCAAAGATTATATCTTGCTTCTACGCTCACCTAACCAGGACAGTGAGGGCAGAACCCCCATCACCCCTGAGACATCAGACCTCGTCACGAGAATCAAGAATCTTCCTGATCCACACACTTTGGCTCCTAACCAGCCGCGTGATCGGTATAACGATCGTCTTGAGTTTCCCAAGTCAGGTGTTGGTGTCCAGTGCGATATCAACTTTTCGGCCCACTTGGCTCTTCATAATACGGCATTATTGAGGTGTTACTCTCACACAGATCCTCGCGTTCGACCAATGGTTTTGTTTATCAAACATTGGGCCAAAATGCGTGGCATCAACTCTGGGTATCGAGGAACCTTGAGCAGCTACGGCTATGTTTTGATGGTGCTACACTATCTCGTCAATGTCGCTGAACCTTTTGTCAGTCCCAACCTCCAGCAATTAGCTCCTCAGCCAGCTTTCGAGTTGTCGCCAGCCGAGGCCGAGAATGTCATCACATGCAAGGGCTACAACGTGAAGTTCTGGAGAAACGAAGAGGAAATTTTAGCTCTAGCTCGCGCCAATCAACTTAACCACAACGCGGATTCGATAGGCCATCTCCTTCGCGGTTTCTTCGAATATTTTGCTCAGAGTGGGCCTTTAAGTACATCATCAGGCAGAGGTTTTGACTGGGGCAGAGATGTGCTCAGTCTTCGCACCCCGGGAGGTCTTCTCACCAAGCAGATCAAGGGGTGGACGGGAGCCAGAACTGTCCGGGAGACCCAGAGCGCAAGCTCTACTCCGCAGCCCGCAACTGAGATCCCAGGACTGTCGCCGGTAGAGAGTAACGAGCATGGTGCAATCGGAAGCCCAGCACAGCCAAAGCCAGCAATGCTCGCCAACAGGAACGGCGATTTCAAGGAGGTACGGTATCGATACCTCTTCGCTATTGAGGATCCTTTTGAGTTGGAGCACAACGTTGCGCGAACGGTAACCCACAATGGCATCGTTTCGATCAGGGACGAGTTCCGTCGCGCTTGGAGGATTATCAAAGGCGCCAGTGGCCGGAATTCTCAGGAGGATCTTCTCCAAGATGTTAACAGCGTGAGTAGCGCCCAAGAAACTGACAACTCCTTTGCACGTCTTCTGCACGACATTCATGGGCTGTAAGAGAAGAAAGGGAAATGCATGTATGAGTATCATGTTGGAACTGAGATATGGTCATTGTACAGCGGCGTAAAGGGGGTAGAGGGATTGGTGGTAAATGGTTTGGGGGTACCGTGGATAGGTTCCGGGCATGAAAAAGGATCCAGATACAATCTGAAAACACATTGTATTTAGTAGGCCATTGTTTGACTTATTCTGAAGTGTGGTTGCAATCACAGTAACACTCGCTGTAGCTCACTCGTCCTACTCTGTAAGTGAAGCTACTAATCCTGTGATAGAAGATCAAACAGGTTCCGTGATACCGATTTAGATGCCACTTTCTTTGTCGCAGCTTTGGTCACTTTAAGTGTTTTTCTTTTTTTAGGCTCCCTAGGTTCGGCATCCAGCTCAAACGAGGGCAAAGGGACCAGCTTTGCGATCTTCCTCAATGTCTGTGGTTCCCTTGCGCTACGTAGCAGCATTACTGTATCCTTTGTATCTGAGGATCGTTGTAGAGAAGGCAGTGAAGACAGCAAATCGGATAGTCCAGGTATCGACGTTTCTGAGTTGGCAAGGCCGAGGACCTGTTTCAATAACCGGAGAGAGTAGTAAAACGCTTGTAGTTGTGCGACGATATGAATGATGTCCCAGGATATTTGAGACGAGTCACGCTGTGACATCGGCGTTTGAAGACAATGCAGCGTATGGGATTGTTTGCCTTCCGCAAGGCAACAACGGATGTCCAGCGACAGGCAAAACATCTGCCACTGTAAAGAACTGTCTTGGAACTGCGCCTTGACTTGACTCATTAGGCTAAATAGATGCTCGCTTGTCGACTTGGCTTCTTCTCTAGATAACAAAGGAACTTGTCTGCCTTTTTGATCGAGCGTGTTGACCCGACGGTACTCTTGGATGGTCGACATTGAGCCAGGTATAATCCAGCGAGCAATGGTGTAAGCCAATTGTCGTAAATGCGTGCTCTGCTCCCATGCACTACCGCGGACCGGGCTCTCAAGGAGGATAGGTAGGAAGATCTTGATGTCTTTAGATACTTCTGATGTTGAAGAACTCAGTTGTAGAACAAACTCTGATATCCTGGGATCTAGCCCATCTATGGAGATCGGTGAGCCTAGTCCAGTTATCGGCAAATGTGCAATTTCGTAGTCCAGGTATTCTTGACGGAATTCTTCGTAACCAGCAGGATCTCGAACATCTTGGGAACAGTCTCGCAGGATTTGCGGTAGGGTAGCGTGAGGTGAGATTTTACGCTCATATGCTAACCGACACATTTGAGAAGATTCGAGTCCAAGCCTCTCGCAAATCTGACTGGAAGAAAACTTTGCACACGCAAGCTGATCTTCTGAATTCACATGAACATCTCTGAGAAACGTAACGTGCCCTTGTCCTAAGTCATGCGCCAGAAGATCAGAATCTGACGTGAGGACAGTTCCCCCTGATTTAAGGAGATGTTGGGCGCAATAAACATCTGCTTCCCCTGAGACAAGACGAATCAAGTGGCGGTACTTGGGTGATTCTCTGAGAGCTTCGATGACGGCCGGTACGTGGAAGCTGGGAGGTGGAAAAGACTTTCCAGGTGGTCTAGATGATGAGAAGAGGGCTGGCGCGGCTGAGTCGGCAGAGACGAGGTAGTGCAATGAGAAACCACGGGGGTTTGAAGAGTGACATCGTTTCAGCTGGTTGAGACTCTTTACCATCCGTTGCATACGAACAACTCTTTTGGCGAGTGGGAGATGTCCATCGAAGTAAATGGCCTCACTATATCATCAATCTAGTTAGCATTCATGACTATAAGTCGTGCTCATATTAGAATCGGACTCGAGACAAAGACTTACACTGTAACACTACGTCGAGTGAGCTCATCCAACCATGAAATGACGGTACTGCCCAGCAACTGATACGAAGGCTGTACGAGACCACTTCTATTGCAAATATACAAAACATGGTAGGCCAAAGCAGGACCATCAACGACTACTCTACTATTGTCGAGTACTCCATGTTGAGCATATGGTTCCAAAGTGGTGATAAAATGCGGAATACCCATGGTATCATCAACATATCATTGAATGAGGGATGCGAACGAGGTACAAGTTGGCAGTGCAACTACTGCGGTTATCACGTGGCTACCCTTGAGAACAACTTCATTTTGTGGCTCACGTGATGGTCAATTACAGACAGTGGAAAACATTGACTCAAGTAATGACTTGAAGGACGTTTCTGGTAGCAATTCTATCAATCAGGAATATCGCTTTGCTATGTACCTAGATAGTCATTCAGTTATCGTCGTAACTCTTCAACCAAGGTTTCAAGATCATTCCAACCCTGAAGTTGCAAGCTTAGTATCTAGATCACGGACAATGATCAAAACGCATTTTTTATGAATAGTAGTAAGTATTGAGTTAAAAATTTATGAGTATGAGACGAGGCAAAGTCTGCCAACTAACATCAAACAGTAGCATCAGATTAGGGGTGCAGATATGATACCCCCCAGACTTCCTTCATAGTATCGATCAAGATATCTGGACAAGGATGAAATTAAAAACATTTTTCTCAGAAGAAATTGCCATACGGTTCCGAAATGCCCCGCTTCATTGAACAACCCCACTGTGTCACCCACCATCATTCACAGTCCTCAACACTGTACAGATTTTTGGCCAATAGCAGATCAAACGTTGATAGTAGGCTGCGGTGAAACACTTCTTGCATCACTGCGGCCGCTCCAAAAAACCGAAGGCTGGATGCAGATACAGTATTGGCTTATGATACTCACACAGTACCATCGAATGCGTCGAAGAAAAAAAAGGTTCGCAGCTGAACATACAGCTTTTTCTTTCGCTTCTTTTTTTTCTTTGTTCCCAACCTCATCCCAACACTTGGTCGCTTTTCAACTCGGTTGATGGGTCGCCCACGATGCGCAATACACTCATCTTCTCCGGCAATTCATGCCCACTTCTTACAGGTCAAATCTGTCAGAACTTGGGTATGAATCCTGCCAGCGCCGAGCTTACTCAGTTCTCAAATGTGAGCTTCCCCCAGCTGCTGCCATTGTTTCTTGAGCCACCCTTGATGGCAATGCCTCGCTCAAGCATGCACCGTCCTTCTTGTAGCTTGAGTATTGCAGGTCTGTGACTAACCGGCTACAAAAGGGCGAAACAAGCGTCAGGATCTTGACCAGCGTCCGTGAGAAGGATGTTTTCGTCGTCCAGTCGGGAAGCTCCAGCATCAATGACTCTATTATGGAGTTGCTCATCATGATCTCGGCCTGCAAGGGTGGCTCCGCTAACAAGGTCACTGGTTCGTGGCACTCAACCCCCCTGACCGAGTCACAATTGACTTACATCTGAACCTCGTTCAACAGCTGTTCTCCCCTACTTCCCGTACAGTCGTCAGTCCAAGAAGAAGTCTCATCGAGGTGCCATCACGGCTCGCATGCTGGCCAACCTGCTAGGTGTTGCCGGCGTTAAGCACGTTATCACGGTCGATCTACATGCTTCCCAGATGCAAGGCTTCTTCAAGTGTCCTGTCGACAATTTGCATGCTGAGCCCATCCTTGCCAAGTGGATTCGTCACAACGTTTCTAATTGGCGTGAGGCTGTCGTTGTGTCCAAGAATGCTGGAGGCACCAAGCGTGTAACATCGCTTGCCGATGCTCTGAAGCTCAACTTTGGAATAGTCACGACGGATAGGAGGCGTGGCAGCAACATGACGGCCAGTATGATTATGCGACATTTTGACAACGCCCATCGCCAGCCAGCTCTGGAGTCAACTGGCCCGATCCCCTACCGTGGGCCTCCGGAGCAGGATCCTAGTGGCAGGCAGTCAAATGTCGAAGATAAGGACGCGACTCCTTCGAGAACTTCTAGGATTGTCACGGACTCGCAAGGTTCTCCTAAACGAGTCAATTACCCCTCTGCTCGCGCATCAACTTCCACTCCAACAGAATCCGCAGATCCTAACGTCACGCCTCCTGCCAGGTCACCAGAACCCTCAGTTGATGGTGAGGCTGATTATGATGACCGAAAGGCAAGTGAAGTGACCCATGGCCGCCTAGTCCAGGGTCGCATTGTCGAGGATGATTTCCCTTCGCCTTCCCGCTCCACGACCGGTGCAAGTGTCAACGAGGAGGACCCCATGGTCATGTCTCATGCATCATCCTTCTTTGCTCCAGAACCCCAATCTTTGGGAGGGTCTGGTGATGCGGCTCCTGACTCTGATGAGGAGGACAATGCCTTTGAGAACCCTCAGGCTGAGCATATGATCACTCTTGTGGGCAACGTTAAGAACCGTACTGTCTTCATCGTGGATGACATGATTGACAAGGCCGGGTCTTGGATCGCTGCTGCTGAGACGGTTGTGAAGAAGGGCAAGGCGAAGAAGGTCTACTGTATGGCTACCCACGGTGTGTTTGGTGGGGATAGCTTGGAACAGCTACAGGCATGCGAGTGCATTGACCAGATTGTTGTTACCAATAGCTTCCCTATTGACAAGGAACGAGCACGTAACGCACCCAAACTGATCATCCTGGATCTCTCGTTCTTGTTGGCGGAAGCTATTCGAAGAAACCACTATGGAGAGTCCATCTCTCCTCTGTTCCAGCATTATGGGGACTGAGCCGAAAAGGCGGATGTGAGGTTGTTGACCTGTGCTACACTACTTTGCTGTATCCCATTGGTGGGCCACTGGCATATGCCAGTTCTGGTATACCTATCAGGCCAAATCTGGTTCTGCATTTGTTTATTTAAGCGAGGCGTCTTGGAGGGGAAAGGGAGGTGTTGAAAATGCACTGACTCCTTTGGAAGACTTTGTTACGACAAGGGCAAAACACAAAGTAGGTGATGAATTACGAAGGCTATTTGGGTCTCTGATGGTCTTGGAAGGCCTGTCGCGTTCTGCTGTCTCGTGACCTGCCGGCTCATTGCAGTCTCTTGGCGGCTGTTCTGTCGCATGTGATGTTATTTGATGTATACACTATACCCAGCGATGCTGTCAACTTGTGATGGCAGGGGCCCAATTCATCCCAGAATGGGTCCCTAACGGAGCGTTGGAAGATGAATCTTCGATCTTAGAAGGCCTATGACTTATGACTACTTTTGTGGTCAACGCTCCTTTTCAAGGAGACCGATGAGTTACGGGCAAGAGAATTTTTCGAACATCTTACAGTCCCAATCTATACTAGTAGTGGTATAGATGGCGAGGACGATTGTCAAGTATGAGGGTTAATTGAGTAAACATATAATACAGCACAATTCATTGTCACGCATACGCTTTATTCCATGATGTGTTCTCCGGCAGAGCATCTTATAACGGCTTTCTTGGATTTGTATTACCGTGTCTGTACCGGTCCATTGCTATAATGTATCATGCTTATGCGCCCTTTCGGTGCAGTATACCAGCTCCAGCCTAGGCACATGGTCAGTCTAAGAGAGGTCTTGAATCAGGGCATGGTAAGTAGCATACTTGGTGATTAGGAAAGACGAGAGTGTCGGCAATTACAACGTTTTCCCGACGAGTGGCAGCGAAGACAATGACCTCGGCAATATCATCGGGTGTGAGAGGCTCACATCCACTATTTGGTGTTAACGACAGCTCAAGTCCACGAGTCACTTAATCCAGGGTTAGAGAATGGGAATGTTTACTCATAGACAGCATCAGCCTTTGCCTTGTCGCCGTAAAAGCGCACAACGGAAAACTCCTGTTGTTCTATGTTAGCTGCCTTCGGAACCCTATGTTTGTCTGCACAGGCGATCAACTGGAGTGGACTTACAGTCTCGACCTGACCAGGATCGACTTCAATAACACGCACGCGGGTCGCAATTAGTTCTTTTCGCAGACTATCGGTAAAGGTACGGACAGCAGCCTTGGTAGCACAGTAGATAGAACCACCTGGGTACGGCTCACGACCGGCGATGGAGCCGACATTGATGATATCTCCCTGGCCACCATCGGGACGCTTAAGGAAGATTGAGAGAATGGCCTGGGTCATGTTAATGAGACCAGTAACATTGGTTGCAAACATGACATTGATATCCTCTTCTTGAATCTCGGGAGCACGAGCGACGCCCCTAACGAGACCACTTCCTTGAGTGTCAGTGAACGTTTGCGGGAGGTTGTAATTGAACTAGATTTGTACATACGCATTGTTGACGAGGACGTCAATGTTTCTCCATTCCTCCGGCAGGTTTCCGACAAAGTCTCTCACCTCTGTCGGGTTGCTAACATCGAGCTTGACAGGCAAAACCTTGACACCATCACCGACCTCCTTGTTAATCTTGGCAGCAAGTTCCTTAAGGGAGTCAATGCGGCGAGCAGTGAGAATAATGCGCAAGTCGTTCTTTGGCGCAGTTCGGGCAAATTCTAAGGCTGTTGAACGGCCGATGCCTGAGGATGCGCCGGTGACGAGGATGGTCTTGCCCTGAAGACGTTTAGCAGCTGCGGAGGCCATTGTGCGCGAGAACGAAGGGAGAGGGGAGCAGAGAGGTGAGGATGAATGTGAGGAGAGAAGAGTACGAGTTGTGGTAAAGGTGGTGGTTAAGAGGCGGCGAGTAGTGTTGATCATATGGGGCTAGAGGAAGAGGGAATGATATGTATTGTAAGAGGAAAGAAAGATGCTGCGGAGTCAGGAAGTTGAATATATTAATATAGTGCAGGGG
>JABFFC010000758.1:0-16332 GCA_013623535.1 Fusarium penzigii
CTCCCCTCCCTTGCATCTCACGATCCTGCACTATACAACCCATCTTACCCTACACGTCATATTTCATTCCGAGTCTCAATACAACCTACACGACAACAGCATAACAGAGGCCAACATCACCCAGGGACACACGACCGGCTTTGACAGGCAACTCTGCTCACCTGACGAGTTGCATCGGTACACGATTCCCTCTCCCACCCATCATGACACCCAATCTGTAACAGCCCTTGTTTCCCCCCTTTCTCTCGTGACCTATCTAGGTGTTTTCGCGCGAGGATCTGAGATGTGTAAGAGAAAAGTAAGTTAACAGAATGTGACATATCGCGGCAGATCCGGTGGCCCGGTCCTCCTCTAGGGACGTGGGGGGGTTGCGACATGACCACACACATTCACAATTATCAAGATAACCAGATTCACAATGTTACATTAAGATGACCAATATCTGTGTTAGCATCTCCGAGCTTAATTCTAGTCATCCAGAGACAGCCCAACCAAAGTCCAAAACCCAAAGCCACGTCTTCCTCAGCCTGAATTATACATGCACCATCCCTCAGGATCACATCCCAAGTGCCCTGAACAGTGGCTTATCAGACATTACTCTTATTCGTTACCAAACATTGACCTTGTCTTTGTTGAAACTCTCCGTGGACAGCCCTCCTGCAGGCTGAGCTTTGTGGTCAGCGCCGTGTATCTTGGTTATTTCCCTTGTTAGTGAAGGTGTTGGATAAACTTTCGTTAAGCCTTCGAAATGTTTCAAGAGGCAGTCATAGCAATTGCAACGGTAACTCCGAATTGACATGGTAGAGCGGCATAATTATGTACCGCTAATTAGATGAAACCATCACCAGCTCTGATTAAAGGAAACTCTTTATCCGTACCTGAATGAAGCACCCTTTATGTCTCTCATGTTACAACTTGGGCAGCTTGACGTATTATTTCCCCCTTAAGCACAAACTTCACCAGGTTCACAAACCCAGGACAGGACGACACCCAGGATCGTCATCGCAGGCACACTTGAACAGGGTGGGTAAAGCACAAGCAAGATGAGCAGGGGTTGTTAGGACCCGACACGACGGGGAAAGCATTGACCTGATGGTGGCCACGACTTTAGTTGGAGGGGACTCCAGGATGCTTCTGTTACAAAGACACCCTCCAGACTCGGGGGAGGGTGTGGGTGTGATTGACCCCCCGCTGTCAAATTGAGGGCGGCGCAAACTAAAGCCGAACCGACGTGCCGCCCCGCTAGATAACTTCCCTCGCAAATAGCAGGCCGCAAGGATGAACCCCCCTCCCCTGGCTTGCGGACGGACTGGTTTGCCAACGAAATCAGTCACAAGGCTACAAGGAAACGCTAAAGACACTTGGTGGTCCTTGCTAGAGGAAATGGTCAAGATTCACTGAGAAAACAAAGGACCTGTAAGAGGAGCCAAAAAGACAGGAAAACTGGGAAGTAACCTAGAGGGGGAAAAGAAAGAGTCCATCAACTGCCAAAGACGGGGCCGTCCGCTGACAGTTTCGGGGTCTTCGAGGTCGCCCTACGCTGAAGTAATTGGATCTAAATGCCCTGAGCATCAATTTGCCCACTGGCGCTGATCCTCACTATAATGTCAGGGGGTTAATGTCAATCCTCAGCGATTCCTGATATATGAGTCCTTCTCTTGTTTGTCAAGACTTTGTGATTAGCAATGAGCTGAGTTACCACAGTCCAGACCAAAAAGCGCGTGACTTCACCTAGAACCCGATTATGCAATGACCATCAATCGGCCATTGCACTGCGGAAGTGGCACAGGAAATTCCATCCGTTCATTCCTAGAAATGGGAGACAGAGCTGTCAGAACCCGGAGGCTGGGACGGCAGAGGGCTGAGGGCGGTTTGACACAAGGGCACGGTGCATCAACTGAACATGTACTTGAGCCGGCCTGGATGTTGAATAATCATTGTGAACGGTTTATTCCGGAACACGAGAACGAAGAAATTTTTTTCATTGACAATCTGAAGCGCCTCTTTGCGGCTCCGAAGCTCAGAGGGCCCTTGTCTTAATCCCTCCCCTGGGTTATTATTGTTGGCGATGGGGAATGGCTTAGAAAGAGAGACAGGCATTTTGTGAAATCCGTGTTAGAAAAACGCGGAATGAATGGGTGAAAGAAATCCATGGCTAGCAACAAGGTAACAAATACACAACACTTGTTTGGTGCCCTGATACTATACCTGGGTAAGGGCTACAAGTGACCGGGTTACCTGATCAAGTAGCGAGATGAACAAGGCAACGATTAGATTAGATGAGACGTGTTTGTATAGATGAATCTAAAGCTACATGTCCAGCTGTTTGAGAGTCAAGAATAAAAAAAAAAATGAGACAAAGGGGAGAGAGGAAAAGAAGAAAATAAGCAAGGGTCTACGAACGATCGAGGGGGAAGAAAAAGTAAAGGATCAAACACAACGTGGAAGTGAGGCAAAGATGATGGGCGAACAAAGAAGCAAAATGGAAGGGAACCTCAATGAGGCCAAAGCAACGAGAAAGGAAAAGTAAGGTGAGCGGGAGGATGAAGAAGAAGAAGAAGGAGGAGACAAAGGATGACAGCCGATCAAGAAGAAAGTAAAAAAGAAATCATAGAGAACTGG
Source organism: Fusarium penzigii (assembly GCA_013623535.1). Taxonomy (NCBI): domain Eukaryota; kingdom Fungi; phylum Ascomycota; class Sordariomycetes; order Hypocreales; family Nectriaceae; genus Fusarium; species Fusarium penzigii. Next base: position 2,623 of record JABFFC010000758.1, read on the forward strand.
TTCGGTGTGGTCTATGATTCGAATTAATCTGCCACACAACTTACTTATTTCTGGATCTTCTAAAGAAAGAAATTTGTTGTCTCATCATGAGATCTCGCAACATCTCCAACGACTTTTTACTAGCTGACCTGGATGTTTCCATTATTTCTCGCCTGACACTTACATCTTGTCATTTGCCGCGCGAAACCGCTGTCTTCTCTTTCCTGCATCTGTGTCTGTTCCATGCACTTTCACTAAACAATCATACTCACACCCTTGTTCTGGCCCTGACATCTGCAGCGTACAAAGTGCGAGTGGATAATGGACCTTTGCCTCATAGAGTATTGTTTGCTCTACAATGTTACGGCGCCCTGTGATCTTCAGCTTGTACATGGGATAGAAAACTGACATGTCTCTTTTTCGATGTTACTATTGCTTTCTTTTCCAAGCACGACGATGATAACAGGGTACATGTAGGATTTTACGGGGGCATTCTTAGGAGGATCAGCGTGGTACCAAGACAATAAGTGACAAGGGCTTGGTTTAGTGAGCACTTGTGGTTAGAAAGCGAAAGCGAGAGCGAATATCTACAGGTGAGAGTAGTTTTTGGGAGGAGAAAACAAACACGTCTCTTCAACAGCCTTGCAAACGTAAGCTTGGCTTTATTTCAGGTCTATAATTACTAAGTAGTAAGTGCTCTGAAAGGAAAGGACATTCAACGGTGTGAATGACCAATCTTGGACTGGTAGCGTCACGGTGTGCTGTCACTTTTACCAATTTGGGGAATCCTGAATCTTCCGTCACACATGAGACGTTTTTTTCTTTTCTGGCACTTGGACCCTGGACGCGAGATCTCGACAGGAGGCACACCAATGGACGGGAGAAGAAAAGAAAGTAAAAGAAGCGGAAGTAGTAAGAAAGAATCAAGCGGATAAGGCTTCGTTGCGCTGGACATGACGGAAAGATGGAAACTCGGAAGACGGATGTAAAGTGGAATAGACGGAGGGAAAAAGGAATTATGATATTTAGAAATTGAGTGGAGTTTCGATGTGAGGTGCGATAATAACGAGAAACAAGGGCTACAGAACAGGGCCCCCTTTCAGTTGTCTCTACGTACAATACAGTAGAAGAAAGGAAGAAAAAAAAGTAAACAAGAGGGAACTTAATATATGCAAGTCACGCAGATGCAGGGAAAATGCTTTGGATGTGGCCTTTCTTTACTATTTCCATGCCATGTGCTCTGCTATGTAGGTACCTACATTCAGAAAAGTAAAGTTTGTATGCATATGTGATCATGTGCGTTGAAGGTAAATGCAGTTAATATTGTCGCGCATCAAGAAGGAAGAATAAACAAATAGTAACAATAATAATAATAAAAGGAAACGGAGAAATGAATTTTGAGGCTCAGATGGCTTTTTTTCCTTGAAGAAAGCCGCTCCCGGGAAGAGCGAAGCATTGAACGCAGAGCGGCGTGGGTGTTGCATTACAGGTTTGAGTTATCATGCTCTGAAGAGGCTCAGTCCAACACAGGTAATAACAGGGGGAGAGAGAGAGGGAAAAGTCGATATATGACCATTTTTAACAAAACGTACTCTGTGATTGGTCCTCAGACACTTCGGGAGTTGACTGTCCCGCATTCTCTTCTCTTTTCCAGTACAGTACAGCGCACAGTCATTCTATGCCCACATTAACCGTGTCAATATAGGGATATGCCTTGTTGGTTTCATTGGTTGTTGGGTTCTGAAACGTCCTCTTTTTTCTTTTTTTCCTTTCCTTTCCTTTCTTCTTCTTCGTCGGGTATTGGGGGTCTAGGCTGAAGATGCAGAGAGGAACAAGAGGAAGAAAAAGGAAAATTGAAAGAAAAAAGAAAGTGTCAAGGACAGGGCATGGGGAGAATTTTTCTTCTGCTCTGCTGTCTTGTCGTTTCACGTTATTTGAACCTGACCTGCGTGTAAGTGGCGATGCAAGAGAGTGGAAATTGAAGTGAAGACGGAAATCCAATATTTTACACATTTTACATGTAATGTAATAATAGTAAGAAGGAAGGTAGCTGATGAACCCCGGTGTCTACTTCTTCTTTCCTTTTTGCTGCATTCACGTCCTGGTATCTGCATCTCCCCAGCCCTGAAGACGCAGGACTGATGACACAGGACTGACACTGGCATATCGTACTGTCTCAAGGTGGGTGTTTTCATAGTGTATTCAGGTCTATTACAGTACCGACCAACATCAGCCTGATTTGATTCTGCGTACCTCACCTCACCTCATCTCCAAATAATCCACAAGAGACCCTCATCCAAAGGGGTGAGTTTGAGAATGATGCAGGTGCACCCAAAATCATATGGAGTTGGGGAAGGGCGTGTCTGTACAGTACGTATATGATTCCCACAATGAAGCCGTTATTCTGGAGTCAACTTTTTTCTCTACTCTAAAAGAACGGTTCCTATGTACGCACCAGAATTGCGTACATATAAACTCGCATCATGGAAATATCCGGGCATGCTTGGCACGAAAACTGCCGTTCGGGTGACTCCAGCTCCGAAGTATACGTACCGAGTTGAAGGTTGGAAAACAGGTCTCGTATCTGTGCATCGTGGCTCATTCTTTGATACTACCTACCCATCTACGATGACCGTCTAGTTCCCGGGCGTTTACAAAGTAGCAGATAACAAAACGGGTGCCCGTCCAAGAGTAGGGTAGGCCAAATGCTGTACATGTTTTTGATCGAATCAATAAGTAAATCTTCCCTTCCCCCATACACCGCATCGTGGTGCCTTGCATAGGAAAGAAAAAGAAGCAAGAAAAAGACGTTGAGGATGGCGGCTTCTACGGAGAAAAGAAGGAAAAAAGGGTCCATAGGGGGGGAAATGGTGCCACGATGAATTCTCGAACGTCGTGAACGGGGGATCGAAGGAAAATGTCAGAAATGGAGTAAAGAAGAAAATTTTCACGGTCACGATAGTATAGCATGTATTAATCGAATGATTTTTATGACTTCTCCCGCTTCAGTCACTCATGGGGAATTAAAAAAACAAATGACAGCTCTCAAGGGACCAGATCAAGTGGGCTGGTCTCCCATTAGTTCCAAGGTCCTTAAAATTGGGGTTAGCTACCTAGGAAGGAAAAATAGAAGACTTCGAGGAGGGTCACCAGCAAGACCTTCTTTTTTCTCCCGCTAACCTCCGCTGTGCACAGGGCTCACCAAAAACTTCCATTTCCCTCCATCTTTTGTTCTCTCTCCATCCCCACAGCAAGGGAAGAGGTCCACCCAGACCCCTGGATCAAGACAGACCCTGGTCTACCACCCATCTCGAGGAGCCTCCAAAATGCGCTGTGCTGTCTAAGTGAAGAATAGCAGGTTAGTGGGAGAGACTGTGAGTTGTATTCTTACCATGTGGAAAATGGAAAAAAAAAAAAAAAATGAAAATGCCTCAATATCCAGAGTCTTTCAGTTCTACTTGATAAATCCAATTGGTGACCTATGGAAGACTCGACAACTGACACTTCGCAGAGTATATCATTTTCATAACTCATCATCTGGCATCGAAAAAAACCATGCTTTTGCATGCCTTGTGCGATGTGGAGTGTCCAATCAACCGGGGGATCGCCCTTTCATCCAGACTTCTGGGAACACACTTGGTATCGGGGTTTCTGACCGGGGGGCTATCTATTCTTGCGCCCACCCTCTTTTTCTCATCACAGGCCACTTCTCCTGTAGCCGGTAAGGTTCTTTTTTTTTTCTTCTTCAATCAATGCTTCCTCGCTTCCCGTACCTACAGAGCGGCATATTACCGCACATCAGAGATCGGGGCTCCCTCGTTACGCGTTGACCAAGGTGTACGATGTCCCACCCCCAGCAAGTAATTCCCTTCCGTCCAAGTTGCACTTTTTTCGTGTCATCGTCATGATTACCTGTATTTGGTCAAGCCTGGGGGATGTGTTGTCTCAATTCAACAAGCTGTTACCTTGATCCTGAACTGAAATTCCGTAAACCGAGACTCTCAGTATACTTGGAGATCCTGAACCCGAACCAGCCCCCTTTTACCCGGAACTGAAACCGCTCATAGACAAGATATCCTCGTTCCGCCATCTACAAAGTATATCAATCGAGGGGGGAGGCATTTCCCGAACATGCTTCACGGCAGTTAAGGACGGTGCGCGTCTGAGCCATCCATTCCGGCTTTCCTTTCTCTCAGTTAAGATGCGTCATGGGAACTCGGATCCCACACCCATTTTCTTTCTTGGTCGTGGAAAGTCCTTGCACTAAAAAAAGCCCCGTTTCTGCTTCCTTTCTTTTCTTTTCCTGCTGCTAGGAGCATTATTGTGCATGTTATGTATGCCGATGACCACCCCCCCGGTCAAAGTGGCAGATAGGGCCCTGTTCAAGACCCTTGTCCGTACTTTGAGCTCTCTGCCACTCGTTTTCCCAAAGGGGAATGTTTGAGGACTAACACGACTCCAATGAGATGGCAAAAGAAGTTGAATTTGAGTTTTCCTGAAATGATGAGATATGTGTTTCATCGCTGTATCTTCAGGTCCAAATCGACAAAAGATGCGAATGTTAAAGAATAGACTTTTGTTCAAACTTGCTTTGTCATTGCTTGTGTTGATTGATTGACATGGCAGAGGTAGCCGTTACGTTTGACGTCGATGAAGCTTGCTAATTGGCTTGTTGCGAAGAATTTAAGTTTCAATCAAACGGTCAAAGACTAGGACATGACTCTCAAGCCGTGCCAGGACATTGGTCAAGTTGGTTGTCACATCTAAGTTACCATGACTTGAGCATATCCCCCTATTCAGTCTGCCTGTGCTCATGTCAAGATAATTCAAGGAGCAAAAAAGGAGGCGGTCGAGATCCTGTAGACCTGACGAGGTTTTGATAGCTTCAATGCCAATAACACGACAAGGCAAGCAAAGGAATGCAGATCTTAACCATATCGCTCAAATAGCGATGTATTCGATTGCCCGTACCGAAAGATGCAATTCAGATCGAGCAAGGCCAGGGCTGAATCACAGGTCGACCGTGTGACTTCTCTCTTCTCCCGTCTCATCAAGGGCCGCCCCCACCTTTTATGACAGATCGACAGTTACGTACCTTTTTGTTCCCTCACTTCCCTCCCGTAGGTTGCAACCTTCAGCTTCTTTTTTATTATGTCGCAACTTATTTCGGGTTCTTACTGTACTCGTAACCCGTATATCCATAAAGGTACAGTAACATCCAGCGCTGGCTCTCGTTCAGAAGAATATATCCCCCTTTCACGGAGTATCGCGAACTCTGGACTGCATCAAGCCCTCAAGCCTCAGCCGCGCTGATGGCAAAATAGCAAAAAAGAAAACATCAAAAACTCATCCCTCAGGAGGGATTTGTTGCAGCTTTACAGCTTTACAGCTTTGCCGCTGAGTTGCATCTCTCCTTTCGTCATCTATCAATATCCACATCTTCTTTATTGAAGGTACAGTAGAAATATCGAGATTCAGTTGCTTCGGGACCGGACGGCCAGGCTGGGACTACCAATGACAGTGATGAGGACAAGGAGTCCTCCTGTATATGAAAGTGATGTGTCATTTTGGGTGCCAGATGGTGGATAGGGAGGGTGATGTTAGTTCATAAATAGATCAAGCCTCACACCCCCACTATTTACCACCCAATTTCTAGGCATTCATCCCACACTATGGGCGTTTACCTACAACTCCCAAGTTTTTTTTTGTTTTCTCACTTACCATCGGCCGAGAGAAAACAAGACCAACTCCGTCGCGGGACGCCGTTACCTGTTCAGTTGTAGCCGTGTCTGAAACCACGCCTCGTGATGTTCCAACGATGAATGGAAAGGCTGAGACGCCATTGCCAGGGTCACCCCAGCTTATGATGCCCTGCCGAAAATTATCGGCCAAGTAGCCAAACAGCAGTCGAGTTCAAGTTTAGAGGTTTAAGATATCGCAAACAGATCCTCAATTGATCGTGAAGCAAAGCTTAAAAGAAGATTGTCTGAAGGGTGATTGAAGAATGAATGAGTGTAGCAAATGTCGTGATAACAGAAACAAATTAATATTCGATGGAGCCGTTTCAAAGTGCCATGCTTATGTGGCTGACGCAACTGCGGTCCAGGGCCAGAGAAAAGAAAAGAAAGCAAGGAAAAAAGGGGGAGGTGAGCAGGCTAAAAGCTAGAGCACTAATAAGTACCCTTGATCAGTAATGTTTATCGTTCAGCTGTCCAGTAGTCTCGTGAAAGGAAGTGAAGAGATGTCGCAATGCCTGGTCCCGGGCAGAACCGGTGCAACCGAGTTTCCCTCAGGGTCCTCTCCGTCTCTGATAACTGTTGTTAACTGATCTCACTAGACAGCACTATTTGACGTCGCAAACCGATGATTGGGTGCACAACTTCAAGCAAGGACGGCCGACCAACATCACAAAATCAACGTGGGGGACCAATCCAACTCGCCGGTGTTTGCTGGTCATGGCGACACAGCATGCGGCATGCGGGGTTTCCAAGATTCTAAGCAGATACAAACACAGACGCAACAGACTCTTGTGGCTTTGTCTTTAGTATCGGGGTTTTCTGCTTTCTATCACAGCAATTGACAGAATGCGGACTGTGCACCAACGGTCTTGATGGAGTCTGTAAAATTTGAGACACTGCTGAATATCAACGCTGACGAGATACTGAAGTGAGTCTGTTAACCCAATAGACGAGGCCGGGTTAACCATGTCCGCCAGGACGGGTCTGCTGTGTTAGGTGCCCCTTGTAGCTGAATACTACTCATTCCTGCCTGGGCACCAAGTTCAACCCTTCGCGTGTTAGGAGGCTTCGTACAAGAACTAGTGGGATGAATCGCGTGCATGTTGTAGTGCTTCTTTGGAATAGGAAACAGAATACCTCATGCTCCTCGGGATTGGTTCGCATGGTGGTGCATGTAGGCGGCGCCTCGAATCTGCGGCTTGAGAAAATTGAGTGTCTACGTTGGCCCCAGCTCAGGTCTTCTTTTCTTTGTTCTGGTTGAGTTTGGTCAGGGCTGGTCCCTGGTTCTTGTTGAGTGTTCCCCATCAGGAGCTTGTTTGCTTGTACCCATGACTCAATGGAAAATTAACCAACAGCCGCAGGGACGATATCCTTGCGGCTGAGCCATGGTCATACCCTTGTCAGTTGGATAGACTCATTCACACAACTTACAAGATCGAGAATGAACGAGTTCGTCTTTCGGGAGAACGAAGCCCTTGAGCTGTGAAGATTGTGCAAAGACGGCAGAGATCGGGTATTGGCCGGGGTAAAGGAAATATTGTTTGCTGGGTAATCCTGCAAACGAGCTTGACCTGGTTTTAAAGTCGGCTGGGATTCTCAGCGGCAGGATACATCAGTCAATCGTTTCAAACATCCATACATGCAGTGAGAGTATTAAATATAAACTGTTTGATCTTGGATATAGGAACTTTGACGTCTCTCAGAAAGTTCCATTTGTAGCTCCTTCTCCAGATGATTGAGAGTACCACAACATAAACTGGAAAGAACAACAAAGTATAGACGGGAAAAGTAATGAGAAAACGACGCTAAACTGGGATGGTAAGATATGGAGTAACTTCCCGTTTCCAACTCCGTTTCTAATTTCTGTCATCGCCCACGTTATAAGTGCCCGTCTGACTTGTGGCTTGAGGCTTGAGGCTTGAGGCTTGTGGAGAGGACCTACCATGGAAGTTGGAAAGGTGGTGATTGACTTACAAAGAAACCGTTTATTGTTAGCTTTAATTATGAAGGAGCTACTGGGGAACAATTGGCCAGCAAAGCCCAAAGAGCGTTCGGTCCCTGAACGTGCTGCTGAAGGAGCATTTCTACCGGTTTGTCTTAGGTTCGAAGATGACGACCTTGTATGTCTTGATGATTAATTAGCTTAGCCTAGACATTGCCCAACGGTCAACTCTCCACAAACAAATGCCTGAAGCAGTGAATGACAATTCTATTTGCTTCAGACTAACGCGGCAAATCTCTCGTTGTTTTGACCAAAAATGTCATCGTCTCTACCCCCTGTTTCCCACCCGAAGAAGCGCGAAACGAGTGATATCTTGAGATATGATGATGGGAAACTCCACGACGATCCACCACCTCGCAGGCACCAAATGAGGCGGCCCAGAGGCGCAAACGCAAGGGAGCGATAGACCCCTACCACATCTGGCGCAGGTCCTACTTTACTGTACGAAAGCAGTAGAAGTGGCGAGCTGTGTGAGCTTGAGTTCCATCCAACTGTGGCCCACCTATGAGCCAGACTGTCAGATTGCTAAACAGAGGGACAAGCCTACCGTAGATGAGCTCTACGGCACAGCGTAAAACAAGGGGGAAAGGATCGAAAACACTGCCGACCTCTACCGCAGAGCGCATAAGGCCGCCGGGCAAGAGAATGACGGAGGACCCGCACCGCCAGTACTGTAGGATCTGCCCACTGCGGGAGCCGCCGTCCTTCTTACAGAGAGACGGACTGAGAACATTTTCTCAAAAGCCCCAGCAGAGAGAAGCACCGCCGTCTACAGTAGCGGGCCTCGAGCGTTGGACTGGCTATCAAGTGGAGGCGAGCCCTGAGCGAGCTGACGACGGCGTCCTCCACGATTGTGTAACTGTTTGGGGTTAGAATTCACAGAGTTTTCCATTGTGATTACCTCACGAAAGCCAAAGCGGCTGACCTTGGCTTTGCTGGAATTCTGTCCAAGCATGGCATCTGGAAGCTGTCAAACGGTTTGACCACCATGCGCTCAAGTTCCTTACATGGACGTATTTAGAGAGAATCAACCAACCAAACAACCGCAGTCAATCACCTCAACTTGACGATGGTGGCCGTAGACCAATATACCTACAGACTGTAGCTGTGATTACCGGCAATAAGCACCGGCAGCAAAAGCCGGCACCCTAAAAGTCAAGTTCAGCACCGGCAGCGTCCGGGCTGGGCGAGGGGGCAGGATGGCAGGTTGGAAAAAGCCTCGAGATTGGAATACCAGGTCAAGGATGGCCCTGGATTGCCCTGGGTAATCACCACAGCGCTGGCCCTCCTCTATCAAGCTTGTCTCACACACCCCCATCCACCGTCACCCAAACTTCAACCTCCCCAGCGCCGGCGCCTTTCTTAGCGCCAAAAGACCCTTGTCAAGATCTCGCATCCCAATGCCACACCCACGTCTCTAAACTTAACTTCATCTCGAATATGAAGGCAAGATATACCTGAATGTGTCTTTCCTGGAGTGAGATATGCTCTGGGATAATCGCAGAAAAGCGGGATTTTCTTGCAACAAACGCACACTTCCTCCAATGCCTTGGACTGCTGCGTTTTCCCGAAAAGCCCAGACTTCCTGTAGCATTTTCTGGGCTTGTTGCCATTATCTGCCAAAACTCCAACGAAACCATCTGGGTCAGGAACTGGGCGATGGATTCATTGAGGTTGGAGCTAGCCTGGACCCAGAGTGACTCCAGCCAATGTCTCATGCGGCTATCAGGCCGCCAGACAGATTTACTATCAGGAAGAGTATCAGAGACAGCCGACGAGACAGCTTTCTCGCAACTCAGACTGTATGAGTGATTGAAACATGGGTAAGCTTGTCATATCCCCCAGGGCTCAAAGCCTCTTTCTGACATCCTTGCTTCCCTCTCACTCTGGATCAACTTTGAGAAACGTAGGGGCCCCATCTTGATCTTAGTCGCATAGTCTCGACTAGATGGGGTATTCCTGTTCACTGCACCCCCCTTTTTCTCTCACACCTGGCGTCTGGCCACAGGGGGTGGTTTTCTCGAGCTCAAAGTCGACGACTAGGGAATTATTATGACGAGACCTGGATCACGTCTCTAATCAACCTAGAGCCCTGGTCACGTAGGTACTGTACTAATTGTAGGCTTGCAGGCCAGCCTGGAAAGGATCTCCGAGGTTTACCGCACGATTGGCTCCAAGAGATTTTGACCCTTGTCGCACATCAGCCCGTCTTCATAACCCCATCGGATATATGAACTTGGGCTTCGCTCTCAAACTTCTTTAACTACCTCGTTGATCCCATCTACTTCAAGAGAATTCTTTCCCAATCACTTCAACGATCTCACTCCAAAACATATATCTCCCCCATTTCCTCCTACTCTTTCAAATATACTTGATAACTATTCGAGCATCACGCTTCTCACTTTGATCAATACTTTTCTCAAACTACCAAGCACTTGTTCCTCTCACCATCTTCTTCATCGTCTTGACCAACTACTACAACTACAAATCTACTCAAACCGGACGGCAAGCCTTTGCCTGCACCATACCTTCAACCCACAAACCTGACTTGTCAGTCTTGCTAAGAGGCAAGACTGGCCTGATTCGACTCAATGGCTCTTACGGCCCAATCCACGGCGTCCTCCAGCTGGGGACGCTGGCCTCAGCAACTCTCTGGCGACTACACCATGATGGAGAACCAGAACATGATGCCCTTTGACTCTCGCACAACCTCATCTGCCCCCCTCCAGCGACCTATCGTGTCTCCCTATATGGTTCATAGCTCCTACAGCTCTGCCCCGATGTCCAGCATGACAGCACCACACTACCAAGCACCCACCTCTTACCAGTTTGGAGGGTATCACGGTCCTCCAACCCCGCCCCATCACTCCTCTCCCTTCAAGCAAGACTATGCTGGCCGTCGAGCCGCTGGATCTGGAAGCGACAACGGCCGAGGACCCTCCCACCCCCGTGACATCAAGCTCGCATTCCCAGAACAGGCTCCATCTCCCGCCCGAAGCGACTCGCAGGCCTCAACCAGCAAGACAGGCAACCCGGTGCTGACCTCCAAGACCATCACATCGAACCAGACTCTCAACCCCGAGCACGAGGTCCATTTTGAGACCGAGGTCGACGAACTCATGAAGGCCATTCAGCGAAAGGCCGACAAACTTGCTGAGGCAGCTCAGCCTTTGACTCCAGGCATGTCTCCCATCTCGGAGCACAGCCACGAGACCGGCACTCCTGCACCAGCCGACGGAAAAGTAAAGCGATACGTGTGCAACGGACCCAGCTGCAACAAAAGCTTCACTCAAAAGACTCACCTGGACATCCACAGAAGGACTCACACTGGCGACAAGCCATATGTAAGTCTGCGTCCAGTCTGCTGTGTCCCATCTATCCGCTCATGGCACTAACCATTCCTTAGTTCTGCGACTTTCCTGAATGCAAACAGACCTTCTCCCAGCTGGGAAACCTCAAGACACATGTGCGTCGTCACACTGGCGAGCGCCCTTACCAGTGCAACCAGTGTGGTCGCCGCTTCGCACAGCGCGGCAACGTTCGTGCCCATGAACAAACCCACCAGGGACTCAAGCCCTTTGTGTGCAAGCTGGACGGATGTGAGAAGACATTCTCTCAGCTGGGCAACATGAAGACACACCAGAACAACTTCCACAAGGCGACGCTCAAGAAGTTGACATCTCGATTCTCTCAAATTATCGCTTCAGGAGAAGACATTCCCGAGTCGGAGCTTGAGTTGCTCGACTACTTTGCGACACACTACAAGAACAGCAACAAGGGTATTAAGGGTCGTGGCAAGGATCGAAACGTCGCTGGCCGTAAGCCCAAGGCCGGCGCTCGTTCTCCTCCTGCCAGCAACAGCACCAACACCAGCAACAACGCCGCCAACACCACTCCTACACCTCAATATCCTCTTCCTCAGATCCCTGCCCCTCAACAGCAGATGCCTCCCTCCCATCAGCAGCACCACGGACTGTCCCATCCTGGCAGCCTAGCAGCCTACAGTATGAGCCGTGGACAGCCCAACATCATGAACAACATGCCTCGTGAGCACCACACTGGTGGCTACGAGATGTTTGAGATGCACGGGGAGCACCATCCAGTGCAACATCCTAACAATGGCAATGGCATGATGTATGATGATGAGCACACCCGAGGAATGGCCTTTGGAGAGCGTATGTACTGAGGATGGAAAGTATGGATTGATGATGACATGACTGCACATACATACACGAAAAACATGGGGGATGCTGGTTTGAACCCAGATACCACACATACAGCACAGCATATTACAGTATCGGAGGATTTCGAGTTACAAACAAGACATTGCCATGGGAGGCAAGAGTGGGAATAGTAAGGGGAAGGGAAAGGGGATGCCGATTATCAGCGATGTTTCAACGGCGACGACACAACAAAACCTGCAACGGACCACGACCGGAGTTGAACTGGGTTCTTTTGACCATTGAAAGACGGAAAGTAAGAGGAAGAGGAAAAGGAAAAGAAAAAGTCTTTTTAGGGGGGAGTTATCTACGTTTATGGGCTGCATCCGAGTCGATTCTCGTGCACCCTGGGTTTGGTTGTCTGAACAGAATTATCCTTCCTTCTGGGGGTTTCTTTTTGTCTTTGCGAGTTTTTTTCTATGTCTTTTTTTCAGCTTTTCTTTTTGATACCAGCTACTTTCCGGAGGATGAGTTTTTTCCCCCTTTCATGCTCTAATCTTAGTTTCTGCTTTGTGTTGGAGCACCCGGTTTGTTAATGAGGTTTGGAGACATTCTGATATGCAAGGGATGAAAAATCTTTTTTCTTCTCTCGTTTCCAGTGGGTGGCTTCACTTGGGACCGGCAGATGGGAGGAAGACTTGATCTTTCTATCCATTTCTTTTCATTTCTCTGTGTGTTTTTCTAGTCTATTTCTTTATTTATTTTTTTGTGTCTTGGAAGCGGATCAAGGAGGGGAGGGAAAGGGAAAGGGAATGAAAGACTTCAAAAAATGGGCAAAAATGGGTTGGGCTGGCTGCATGAGCATGAGCATAGCATAGCATGGTTATTAGACCACACGCATTTCTGGAGTTTCAAGACTCAACAGGCGTATATCGAAAGGAGCGAGCGTTATTTCTTGGATTGTTTAATGATTGTTTTGTTTTGTTTTGTCTGGTGGTTTCGTTGATAGTCTCGAGTTAATACATCATGATCAATCAATCTCTCTCGTGTTCAAGACTTGGTGAAATTTACTTGTTGATCTCGACCACAACTGCAGGAATACTCATAGACGTCGTGCAAAATTCGGTGACGGCAACACCCTTCCTGTTCTCATCCTTTCTTGCAGATTTCACCGCCATGTTTTGCAGCCCAACTTCACAAGAGATGCAAAGAAAAGCGTTGGTCTAACGGATTAGGGATTGATGGACGTTGGGCATGTGGCTTTCGACCGTTTGGTGGTTGAACTTTTCCAAGCTACGCAGAACATCCTACAGCAGAATACAATCTCGTCCTGTCCATGTGGCTGTCTCAATGGCAGGGCGTGGGGGGAAGGAAGTGCATCTTCACCGCCCGTTTCTCTAGATCTGTCAACGTCTTTTCTGCTTTCTACCTCATCATGTATGTAGAGACCAGATGGGATGGTAACAGGGCCTTTGCGTGCGTTTCTTTAGGAATGTGAATATGCAAGCCTCAAGATGCGAGTGTCCAGGTAGAGTGCCCGGGCAGGCAATACGGATGGGCCTTTGTCTTGTTGGATGCTGTTATGCAAGCAGGATATGTTGGTGGCCCCCACAAAGTGTTCGTGTGCGTACCATGTGTTCAATCACTAATGTAATGTAATGTACGTTATCTATGTAGAGTAACAAAGAGAAGAAAAAAAACGGGACAGATAATGGGGAGGGGGGGGCAGAGAATTTTTCTTCTTCTTCTTGCGTTTGCAATTTACAAAGAAGATGGCGGCCTGGAAGGATTGTAGAGGAAGAGGGGGGAAAGGGGGTGTGAGTATGGGAGG
>JABFFC010000759.1:0-13684 GCA_013623535.1 Fusarium penzigii
GGACAGGACAGGACAGGACAGGGGGCTGCGGAAATGACAGGCTTAGACCATGTTACCCTGAGTGAGTATTGATTTGTATCAATGGCAGGTCATGTGGTTTATTGTCAATTCATGGGAGATTTTGTGTTTCTGAATTGTCTCTCTCTCACGATACGCAGACCACAAGACGTTGGACAATATGTCTCAACAGGATGACCTGATGGCATGAAACATAAATGTCGAGTGTTTAAGAATACACATGTCTTGTTTAAATTGTGAATTCTCTTTTTTTTTTTTTTTTTAATCCGGTTCTTAATATGGCTCGTCCCCAGTCATCGCCCCCTCTCGTGTTTTCCCCCTCGCATACACAATTACGTAGCATATCTATCAAGACCCATAACACAAAACCCCCCTTTCGCACAGCTACAGCTAGGTTGAATACGTACATACAGTAGTTTTTAAGTACATGCGTATATGCGAGAATAATTGGGAAGAGGGATTAAAGAGGTAAAAGAGAAGGGGGAAAAAAAAGTAGGGCAGGCAAAAAGAAAAGGAAGAGGAGGAAAAAGAAAGGAGGGGGATTACAAGGACAAGACAAGGCGAAACGAGACATGGAAAAGAAGGAGAAGAACAAGTAGGGAAAGAAAAACATGTCGAGTTATTAAACAACCGTTGAGCGGGCCACGCGAGGATATTGATTGGCAATATATGACGGTCATTTTTCAACTCGCCTTGACCCAGCAGCCGTTTCTTCACGTATCATTTATATGTAACTTATATCTGTATCATTAATAGGTACAGTATGTTGGGTTCACGTAGTAATAAGATTCGACGATCAATACAATACATGCGTAGTATAACCAGTATCTCGGGCTATACTATAACTCTGGGGACAATAATACATCAGTAACCCAGGATCATCCATGTCGTGAATCGCAGCTTGCATGCACGACCCTATGCTCCCTATCTTTTTATTCCCTTCTTGTTTACATACACTTTCATTTTCTAGTAAGCCTTGACCAGCGGGATGTCTTTTTTTTCTCTTTCCTCGAAAAGAAAAGAAAAGAAAGAATAGAATCATGGCGAAAACGTGGAAGTCTAAGAAATGAGGGGGGCGAAGGGGAACCAAGTATGTCATGCATTGTGCATTAAACTACTGAAAAGAAGAAAAAGGCGACTGAGAGGGAAGTGGGAGGGAAGCAGAGAAGGAATGTTTCGCTGGATGAGATTTTAGCGTGTAGGGTAGGGTAGGTCTATTCGGATAGGATTTGGGGTGGAAATAACTTGTCTCATCCTCTTGACTAAAAAGTATTGTGATAAATAACCGGCTGTATTGGTGACATAATTTCCTCCTGCATACCGCTCTTTTGCCATTGACATAATTGCCTACAACGATTATATGTTGCGTTGGTTAAGGGAAGCGAGAACGGGTTGAATAGGGGTTAAGATTGGACAGGAATGATATATGTGCCTAAGATATAATCCATCAACTACAGCTTTCACTTTGAGGAAAATGCGTGTGCGCTGCATAGAGGAGAACTCCGTAGTACCCCGTTCTTTAGGGGATATAAACGTGTTGATATACTGCTCTGTTGTTAAGCTCACTTCTATTCTATGGAGAGCCACAAGCCCCCCCGAGGGTTATAAGTTTATATAATGCTGAGGTACACTGATTGAACTCTTAAGACCACTTGTATAAATTAGGACTATATATTGCGAAGTTATTTATCGATCATGAAAGAGTCCTGTGACGGTCGATGTTCCGGTACTAGTCTGAAAGTATCTCGCGACATCATATTCATGCTAGCTTCGTACTGTCCCGCTGTTGTGTCATAAACGTTCGTTGGCTTCTATTTTGTTTCCCGCTAGCTCTGGCTAATAGATAAAGATTCTACTCTGACCATCTAGAGCCGAGAAGAGTCCGCCTCCTCATCTTCCTCTCCAATCAGGCTAAGGAACGCACCGTGAACTTCGTCTGTGAGATCACTGGCTTGTAGACTACGACCTCTCTTCTTGAAAGCTAGACGAGAACACTCCTGGGTAGGGTTAGCAGGAGTTTAGTAGCTAACCAACAGACACTCGAATGCGTCTGGATATGAGGGAGTGCTTACCTTTGTGATGCAGCAACCTCCAAAAGCGGCCAGGCCAACCATCTCATCCTCACCCAGAGGATCTTTACCCACATCCCACAGCTTGTCGAGGTAAGCCTTTCTCCAAGCCAGGAATGTCGCAATAGATCCCGTAAGGGTATCGCCCTGGCCGCCGCTTCTCTTCTTTCCACCTTCAAGGTCCACCGCAAGAGTTGTCTTGCCATTGGAGATGTAGTCTCTACCACCCTTCTGGACAACCGTTACACCGTCGAGCGCATTGGCCAGAGTCTCAACTTTGGCAGTTTCGCTTGCATCTGAACCGACGTCGATCTTGAGTGCCTCGCACAACCTCCCAAACTCGACCACATTGGGTGTTAGTACGACATTCCTGTTACCCTTTACCAGCTCAGGGTGCTTCTGGACGATCATGAGGGCATCAGCGTCAAGTACAACAGGCATGTTCTTGTCTCGTGCAGCCCTGAGAACGCGATGAAGTGTGTCGTGCATGAGGGGATCACGGCCCAATCCAGGTCCAATGACAATGACATGCAGTCGAGGGAGCATTTCAATGATGGGCGCTGAGAGTTGCTCCGGGTCAGAGTCCGCATCTTCGGAGCGTGTGGGGTCTCCGCGCCTCTTAGTCTGACGCATCAAAGGATGGACCATGAGGTTTGGCGAGTATGACTTGATTACTGTAGCTGCTGCGGGTGTGCAAATGACATGAGACTATAGAGACAATGGTTAGGTGATGTTTCGCTGATACCAGATGTTGAGAGGTGTACCATATCACAGCCTAGCCTGGCGCTGGCCATGGCTGAAAAGTAGGGTGCTCCGGTATAATCTTCGCTTCCACCGATGACAGCGACTCTGCCAAGTTGACCTGTAATTGAGTTAATCCTTATGTGCCGTGATGAAGCGTCATGGGTTGGGATAGACCTTTGTGGAACTTTTCCAGCATGGGAGGGACCATGCGCCGGACCTTGGATAGAACATCTCTTGTGGCAGAAGACATGTTGGGCCCTTTGTCCTGGTTCGACATTTCAGGAAGACGCAGTTGAAGTGTCGAAGCAATGTTGATGATGATGATGATGGTGATGGTACAGGGTTGAGTACTGGGGTTGATCAGATGATGAAAGTGGGGGGAATGCTACACAGGTTGATGGACCAAAGACGAAGTATTGGCGAAGTGAGATGGAATTGTGAAGAAAATGAAATGAGAAATAGGCCAATTCTTTGAGAAGTGTAAATAAAGAAAAATTCAAGAATCGATGATGTTGTAAAAGTGGAGGAGTCAAGAAAATACAAGAAAGATGAGATAAATCTGGCCTACTACTAATGGAACTCGGCCGTTGAAACTGCTGGTACATTGACACAGTGACTGCCTCATGATGTCACTCGTGCGATTTAGATGGTAACGGGCAGCCCGCCAACCGACGACACATCATGTGTCCATGTTTCCGTGTTCAATCATAGACGGAAATAAGTTCTCATCTTCTCTAAAATAGAGATCTCTTGAGCGTTTCTTATACTCAATTCAACTATTCTATCCTAACGACTGTTACGTGGCTTCTAGGGGGTCATGGGTGTATACAATATTACTGAAGCATGTTAATCATGCTTAAGAGGTTGGATTCAAGTTGATGTAATCGTAATGGAGGACTATATCAGCAATTGCTTGATATACCATCTCCTTGAATATTTCACTTCATATCGACCCAGTTCAATACTCGGTTCTGCCACTATCGCAATCATCCTGCTTGCTTATTTCATGATACTGAGTCATTGCATCAACCGAGAGACGTGCCTTTTGCCCCTACCTTGTATAAATCGAACCCATGAGCAAGATCAAATTTGAAACCAGTATCAACAGGGTATCATAAAGAATAAAACTCACTGAAGCTAGATATCTCATCAGAGTAACGAGAAGTATTTCCTCAAGTGGTATATTTGCGAGTGTCATCATGGCCCCGCCCCTTCTCCTTTCATTGTCATGTTGCTCTTGGTTATCGTGGTATATGGTTTAGTGGTTAGAATCCCTGATATTTTCTTAGATACTTTGAGTGCCCAATTCTCAGGGGTTTCTCTTCACGTGGTGGAGTTCTGCGCATTGGTAGAAGCATGTTGTGCTATTATTCAGAGCATAGGGCTGTTGAGTGTTATCGTATAGAGCAGAGCAGTATGCGGCCGATCTCGAATGAATGGGAGGTAAACAACGGGATTTCATGTTGGATCACTGCCAAAATTTCTGCTGAATCACTGTCAAATTTTTTGCAGACGAAATTCAAGAGGCTTCATACAAAATCACCACACACTCTACTCTCTCAAACCCACTCTCTCCTCTCTCATCCTCATACTCGTCCCATTCTATCCCAAATTCACTCAACAGCACCTTTTCTAACACAAACATGGCGCAAGAAGACATCAACAAGGGCAAGATCTCGCTTGCAATGCTTCTCGACCACCTGAACGATCCCGGCGGCGAGCTCAACCTTGAAAAAGTACGCCGCGCCAAAGCAGTCATGGAGCTTCACAATCACATCTCAAATTTTATGTCACCTGAACATAAAAAGACGACTCGCGATTACATGCTGGACGCGAAGAAATGGTTAACGACAGAGTCTCAGGACGAACATCAATGCTTTCATATCCTGACTGGGCAGGGAGAATTTGAGTTTTCGCTCTTCTTCCCTCACTACATCATTGTCAAAGCCATCTGGCCGGATACCAAGGCCACAAAGCACCTCACGGACGTTATGAGTAAATGGTGGGACCATGATTTTTCTCCCAGAATCTTTTTCAGTCCCAATCTCAACATTCTGCATCACAAAAAGAGATTTGAGGGGAAAGCGAATTATAATGAATTTCAGCACGATCTGTCCAAGGCCAAGCGCGCTGCTTTGGAGATGTACAACGAAGCTCCTAAATGGCTTATTGTCAAACGCAAGAGAACTTCAGAAAACGAGGCGGGAGGCCACCAGGGTAGCAACTACATATCCGGCTTTGAGAAATCCCCCAACAGTATCTCTATAAAAACCCAGATCCTGCAGAAAGAAACGGTCTTGCTCAAGTACAACAAGAGCCTCACGAATGTACTCGAGGTCCTTTCCCGTGTTATATAAGGATCAGTCGCCAAAACAGTCTCCCCAGGGACCCAGAGCCTTCAGCAGACGGTTGGTGACCAGGGAGTCGACAACGAACATCACTTGAAGAGCTTGGAGGAGGTCAAGGGAAGCTTGCGTCTGTTGCAAGCCCAGCATGAGCGCGAAATCGCCAAACTGCGGGATGAGACGAACAGCCAACTTTGAGAGGGTTAGGCCAACAGCCAACACTAAACCAATCAAGATGGCATAGAACTGTTTCCCCATGGGTATATCGACAATAGGACGTTCTGGGGAAGTTATGGCGATGATGGGGATCGGCATTTCACGGCATGGTTAGGGAGAGAGCTAAGGGGAACGGCAGTGGGGTGGTAATGGTTTGATGATACCCTGATAGACGATGATCGTCAATATGAGAAAAGTTCGCGTCTTTTAAAGATTTGAAGCGTGTGATGTTTCTGTTCATCTGATCTTGAAATGTCCGTCCTGGTATTTTTTTTATATGGTCCACAAGCAAGGTTGGAGATTGGGGCGGCTCCTACTGACACTCCCAACTATACCGAGTCACGTTGTTTATTCTATTTTCCACATCCTTCTGCAGTTTCCCGAGACTCTCGGTCTTGTGCATTGTAGATGGCTTCTTTCCAAGCGCCGTGTAAATGTCCGAGTATATTCACTGGTTGTTATTTTCATGTTTAGACGAAATAATTATTGAGGAACATGGAACCCTCTCAGGACATATATTTGAATCAAAAGCATATTGAGAAAAACATAGAATACTTTGTTCTGTCGAGCGAATGCAGGAAATTATGGGAGCATTATGAGAACTTGGTCGAATATGTGTAAGTGATGATTCCAGGCACTGGCTCTTTTCAACCAGATAGGTTTTACCTTGATGTTGCCCAATACTTCGAGCTTCCTTCAACAATTCAACATCCGGTATGGTGTAGTGGCTAACATTTCGCGCTCTCATAACTTGAGAGATCATCTTGATCCGCGGAGCCCAGGGTTCGATTCCCTGTACCGGAGGATGTTTCCTTTTGCTGGTCGACAGATCGTTTTTGCCGTCTTGCTTCTTTTTTCTTATGAAGCTATCGTGACCTTTTTGTTTCTGACGTGCATGGGCTGCCATTGTCATTTGATAATGCTAAATGCGGCCTTTGGCAATGAATGATTCACTGATGAAGTTGTAACAAACCGTTCTAGCATGACTTTAATACGACTGATCTGATCTTAAGCCATCTGTCTGATAAGTGTCGGAGGTCTGAACAAATTTGAAGCTATTTTGTGATGATTGAGTGTTTATTTCTTCGATGTGCATCTTGAGGCTGAATAGCTTATACCAGAGGCGTCTTGAGATCATCATCGACTCTATTTCTACGCTTAAACTATCCAGACTTTAATGAAGAGAAACGGGTCGTGTCTTGTCAACTCCACCACGTGCATCATAGAGGCAACAAAAGACCAGGGTGTGATATAGAAATAAACTTCACACCACAACCGTATCAAGCTTAGACCCAGATATTATCATGCAGGGAACTAACATGTCCAATCATGTGCTCCTGTCTCTGAACCCTCACCTTCAACTCCTCCCTCCCCCAGCCAAGACATTTGGTACGAAAGGCGTCCCTTTTGACAAGTCAAATTCCCCGTTCCCGTTCCCGCTTGCTATGCACTGCACACGAGACTGCCAGAACTGCCAGGGCATGCCAATGCCGCCGACTCCAGCCCAAGGTCCTGAGTCCTGAGTCCTGACGGTAACATTACGATCTCCGTTCTCGAGCAAATGTTGTGCATATCATTATCGATATCAGCTTCACTATCATCCAACCAAATCTGAGGGGGAAAACAACGACAACCACACCGGGGAGCATACGACTCATTTCTATTTACAGACGCCATTCAATGAGTAGACAATGTCGACTATACTGCCAGTCTTGGCTCCCCGGACAGCGGGCTGTCCCCCGGCTGTTGATGATAGGTCCTATTCAAAGGAACATACCGAGCAGGAATGGGAATCAATGCGAGAGCTCATCAGAACGTTGTATATCCATGATAATCGAAAACTAACCGAAACCATGACAATTCTTCAAGCCAGGCATGGTTTTGCGGCTACGTGAGTGAAGGAATCTTACAGCCACTACATTACAGTATAAAGATTTTTTTCAGCTGACCAGTAACAGAGAACAAATGTTCAAGAAGCGTCTCAAGAAATGGAATCTTAGAAAACGCACATATCGCAAGAGTCCATCAGGTTCGATAGCTTCAACTCCAGTTCAGACAGCTGAGACGCCATGCACCAATACTTCAGATGACCAAGCAATGTCAGCAACGGAAGAGGAGATCCAGGATAAGACCAATACATCCATGGCTCTGATCCGTCCGTCAAATACGGGACCGTATGCCGGCTTGGAGCTTGTGCTCGGTAGTGTATTTTCATGGAGCCAAGCCAAACTGGACGCCTACCCCATTGTGTCGGATCCCATGTCGAGATATCTCGCAAACCCAAATCACCCCCCTATCCAGGATAGCCGCACCATGTACAGGACTTTCGAGTTGGTTTTCGACCTATGGTATCATGGTAAAGGGAACCTTGCCGGGCTGGCCGCCAGAAGGGGTTTTTACACGCTTGAGTTTGTACTTACAGAAGATCACCCCGATCTTATCTGGCATGTCTTAGACACCATATACGACATGGTGGACCGAGGACATCTCCAATTGCTGGCCATGTTCTTGGAGCATGCCACTATACTTGCACAGAGACAACTTCCGGCACAGCATCCTCTTCTTCAGATTCTCCGACAATTACGACAGTGCGATTTGCAGACCGACCAAGGGAGAGCATTCATCTGCAATCTTTTACGACAAGCCTGGCTGAGAAATGTTGACATGTTATCAGAGCATATTGAAGCCTCAGATGCCCAACGATTATGGCTTTATGAGCAATTAATCTGGGATGGGCGCACCCGGCTGCGGAAGGGCAGTGACTTGGCCAAGAGAAGGGGGCCCATGTACCGAGCACTGGAGACAATGTCTGAGAACCAAGGGAACGAAATGATGGTCGATGAATCTGACAGACTCCGAATTGAAGCACTGAGACTTGAGTTCACCCAGATGGATGTGGGCGATAAAGTCAAGGCCGAACAACTCGCCCTCGACCTGCTGAACCATACATCATCGGATAGTCTATCGAGATCAAATGATCGGTTCCACGCATACGCACGAAAGATGCTGGCTCGAGTGCAGCAGGACCGACAAGAATGGGACACGGCTGAGAAGAATCTTCAGTACGCTATCGCCAAACGCGAGGCGGCTCATGGCACAAACAACGATTTGAGAGTAATTCGCGACATGTGGGTGCTCGCAGCGCATTACCAACGGTCTGGCAGACAAGAGCTGGCAGATGCAACAACAGCCGATGCTCTATCAAGGGCACAGCTGTATCTAGAGCAGGATGTAGAGTAGTAGTAAGTGAATATGGGTTTTAACGACGGAGTTGGGTATTAGCCTAGCATATTGTCGGCGTTTGGATGACAATTATTGTTTTATTGGAGTATTTTGGGACGAGGGTAGGAAAAGATATCAGGATGTCATTATATACCATAGGTCATGGTGCTGAATAAGAATGAATGTCATGAATGAAAGAAAGACTTGAAAGACTTGAGAAGCTGTGAGAAGCGAAGCATGTCCCGGTAATAATCATTTCGATTCGGGAATAATTGCATGGCTGCCTAGCCACAATATCCGCCACAATGACGACACTCTGAAGTGCGGCATGAGTGAGCTTCAACCTGATTCAACGAAGCTGAACAAGTATCTTTATCGCCGTCCCTCGCCTTTCTTCTTTACCAAGACAACGTTAAGCTTTTTTATCGACTACTTGGCCTCTTTGTTGCGACCCTAAAAACTTGCCAACCTTCAAGCTCAGCTTCCTATTGTTTCTATCCCCTTCGTTCCTTTGTTCTCTACCAGTACCTACACAAAGTACCGTCACCATGTCTAGAGAGGCCCCACCAAACTACTGTAAGATCTCTCTGATCACATGCATGTCATTGCTGAGAACTGATACTAACAATCTTTGTTATAGATGCTATCCTTGAGGTCTCTGACACGGCCACTACGCAACAGATTCGAGATGCATACAAACGCGCCGCTTTGAAGACTCACCCTGATCGTGTTGGCACCGACTCTCCAGAACGTGCCGAACGTACTCGCAAGTTCCAGCTTGTCAACGACGCTTACTACACCCTCTCTGAACCCTCTCGTCGTCGAGACTACGACGCCCAGCGCAAGCTCTTCAATAACAGCACGCCTGCCGACCCCTTCGAGGACATCCCCACACCGGATGGCACCGAAGAGCAGGGTCCCCAGAATGCTTACTCATGGGCATGGAACTTCTTCACCAAGAACGCCTCAGGTGCTGGACCAGACCGCGAACAGACGGAGAATGCCCAGTTCAGCGATGTCTTTGAGGAGATGATGAGGGAGGAGGGCATGGCAGAGGGAAGCAACAACCACCCAACGGGCAAGTTCTGGAGTATGCTTGGTGGTGTTAGTGGCGGCGCCTTGGGTTTCATCGTTGCCAATGTGCCTGGCTTGGTGGCGGGTGCTGTGGCAGGAAACAGACTAGGAGCTGTTCGTGACGCCAAGGGAAAGAGTGTATTTTCCGTGTTCCAGGTAAAAATTGCAGTCCTGTATAAACTGACCTTTCATACTGACTATATCATAGGAGTTGCCACAGGCAGATCGAGCGAGACTGCTAAGTCAGTTGGCTGCCAAGGTGTTTAGCCATGCTGTTGGTATCTGATTTCAAAGGGTTGGACGGGCGTTGTCGGTACTTAAACTGGTTGTGTTGTTAATCCTGTTATCTTCAATAGGTTGTCTTGAGGTCAAGAGTCTGTAGTCTGCTTTTTGTTGCTGCGGTGAGTCCCTTTTCACTAGGTAGTTTAGATAGAATCAAACAAACATAAGATTCAGAACAAGAATTCAGATCGCTCGATTAATCCACCTTGTGTAGGTAGTGAATTATCAGTGTTATACGTAGGTAGTATATCGTCAATAATAATGTGGCCCCTTTTTCATCAACACATATAGCATCACTCATGAACCGTCATCATAATACATAGCACAATGTTGAATCACAATCCCATTTGGGTAGCCTTGGCCAAATTTGTTAACATTGATGCCAGAGTCTCTGTAAACGCCTTGAAGGAAGTCACATACATTTTCTTGTATGACCCAAAATAAATCAACAGCTCATTACTTGGACACCTCCAATACCCAACGTCTTCCTTGTCGAGTGAACCAGAGATGTCTCTAGCGTTTGCGTCGTGTGTCGCAGCTCTTTTAGAACATTCACGTCCTTTTGCCCCTGAGGTCCTTCTTCTACATAGCCTATCTTCGAGGAGGAGGGTTGAAGCCGGGAGGAGGGGGACCACCGGGGTTGAAGCCAGGTGGCGGGAACTGAGCGTTGCCGGGGAAGCCAGCAGGAGGAGGGAATCCTCCAGGGAAACCTGGGGGGGGAGCTTTGAATTGGTTAGGTTGTCTGTTAGGATAGCGGAAGTAATTCGACTTACCACCACGGCCTCCAGGGAAGCCAGGAGCTCCGGGGAAAGCGGGGAAACCAGGAGGAGCAGCAGCACCAACACCAGCAGCAGGGCCCTACAGATTGTTAGCAAGTCTTGCGCGTCGAACGTCGAAAGAGGGAGGGTTCATACAGCCAGGGAAGGAGGGGCAGCTCCTCTGCCAGCAGGACGAGCAACACCAGGTCCAGCCGCCAGAGCAGAAGAGATACCGCCAGGAGCACTCTTTCCAAGACGCGCGCTGGGGTCATCGGGAGGAGGCGACTCGACGGATAGTGAGATGATGTGGGCTCCGCGAACAATGGTCAGGCCGAGGGTTCGCTTCTCTTCGGACTCGATGGTCTGGGTGGTTGAGCCGCTGGCGCCAGGAGCACCAGCCTTGGTCTGCTTTCGCTTGACGCGTCGGAACTCTTCAGTGTCTGCCAGGACGAGGTTCATGTGCTATGATGTGTTAGCTATGGTGATATCATGGGGGTGTGGAAGTGAATTGTAGTACCTTATCAAAGGCGAGCATCTGGCCGGTCATGGCTCTACCGTCATTGAGGGTGACGCGCATCCGCCAGTTGATCTGTTAGTCCAGGTCAGTATCATAACCAACATATACGACTACCAAGACTGCGTTCGTCTTGCGCATTAGAGGGGGGACGTACGTAACCGGCCTAGGAAGATATTAGCATCAACAAACTGTGTTCCAACACGTGTGATAATGGCCTCGACACGACTTACCATCTTTCCTTGCTTGTTCGACATGATGGGTGATTTGTTGAGGACTTGCTTGCGCAGTGCCTCGAGTGTTCAAAAAATTGGGAGTTTGTCTGCGGAGCTTGAGTTGAACCGCGACAACCTTCAAGTGCTCAGAGCTCTGAAGGTGAGGATGATATCCAAATTTTGCGGAGCCTTTCGCATCAGGCTGAGAGGTACACCGACAGATGTACTGGCTCTACGCTAGTCCTCTTATGGAGTGGCACGAACCCCACACCAACCTTGTCTGCTTGAGGGCAGAGAAACCCTCGAGCCTCACTAAAAATCCACAACCCACTTCTTTTTTTTCTTCACCTTTTGCGTTTGTGATCTCTCGACAACCCGCGATCTATCAACCACAAGTCAATCACCAGGTCGACTAACAACCGCAGCAATGGCCTCCGAGAAGACCCAGAACCCCATGCGGGAGCTCAAGATTCAGAAGCTCGTTCTGAACATCTCCGTCGGAGAGTCTGGTGACAGACTTACCCGTGCCGCCAAGGTGCTCGAGCAGCTTTCTGGTCAGACTCCTGTCTACAGTACGTTTTGGAAGTTTGAAGGAATTTATGCGATTTTTCATTCTGACTGATTTCGTTCAGGCAAGGCCCGTTACACCGTCCGAACTTTCGGTATCCGACGTAACGAAAAGATTGCTGTCCACGTTACCGTCCGAGGACCCAAGGTAAATATCAATAAATTCAGACAGGGAAAAGACAGATCGTTTAACATCCAATTAGGCTGAGGAGATTCTCGAGCGTGGTCTCAAGGTCAAGGAGTATGAGCTCCGCAAGCGCAACTTCTCCGAGACTGGCAACTTCGGCTTCGGTATCAGCGAGCACATCGATCTTGGTATCAAGTACGACCCCTCCATCGGTATCTACGGCATGGACTTCTACTGCTGCATGACCCGACCTGGTGAGCGCGTCACCCGCCGCCGCCGAACGAAGAGCCGCATCGGTTCCGGCCACCGCATCAAGCGTGAGGAGACCGTCAAGTGGTTCAAGTCTCGTTTCGATGGCATTGTCCGATAAGCGGGTTCACCACCAAAAATGAAGAAACGGGGTTGGGATTGTTTTTGTCTTTATACGGACTGGGTCAACGGCGAAATTTTCAAAAAGGGGAAAAATCACATGGGGCATGTATTTTTTTTATCTGATGCCCTTTTGCTGCATCAACACTATGCTCAGACTTGAAAAATCATTTCAGTCTAGCAACGGCCTGAGAGACCGACCGGCATACCCGCCGGCTTTCCGATATGGACTATGAATGTGACATATGCCACTATTCAACTGCCGTAATGGCACATTTTTATCATCTGGCCTCTCGTCTGCGTCTACACGGCGTGTTGAATGTCTGTCTTGGACTTGTGCATGTTCTGGGTGTTACTGTTAACCACAAGATGCTCAGTCATGGTTGTAAATTGAAGCAGTTTGTCTGTGAGTAGATGTCTTGTTTCGTAGTTTTGGAAGACAGATCCAACCCGTCACAGTCAATTGACAAGAGCTGCCATCTATACCTACTTTGTATATGGTGGATGGCAGCAATTTTCGACATCCTTCAACTTCCACCATAAGATACCATATCCGTACGAGACAACATAAGCCACGCAAGATTTAGCATGCTTCAACTGATGCTCGGTCGGGTTAGCCACCGGGATGAGATGTCTCAATTCACCATCGAATTTTGTAAAGCATAAACAGCTGCTTGTGGATGACTTGAGGCATCTCAATTCTTCTTCCTCCACTCAACCCCAACTCACAGATTGAAAACATAGCATACCCTACAGCACCCAACTCCACGAACAGGGTAAACCAAACTGCACTTATGCGTACCCCGGACTGAGATGGGAAGTCAGGTAACAGTATTCGATGCTTACGTAGCTTGGAGGAAATCAACACAACAAGTGGGACAATTCTATGCCAAATCAATCGAAGACACCACCAAGATGAGTAAGGCAATCAACGTAATAGAAAAACGAATTGGCAGACACAATTTGCTGAGGTAACTCCACAGCCTCGTCCCCCTTTGTCGTCTTTCCAGGTTACTCCGTAGCCGGTCGCCAGGCCAGCCAGCACAGGCAAGAGAGAAGCCAGGGGGTTAACAAGGTAAGGTGAACCCCCCACAAGCAAAAACGAGATTCCTGTTGGGCCAAGGCAATGGAGGTCAGCCAGGGGAGGGGGGGGGGGGGGTGAAA
>JABFFC010000761.1:0-42613 GCA_013623535.1 Fusarium penzigii
GGGGAGGGGTGTGGATTAAATTCAGACTGCAAGCAGCTGGAACCCAATATTGAGTCTGGCGACACCTGCCACTCAGTCAGTTGATTGATCTGGAGCTGAGGGGAGGAAGGAGCGTGTTACTGGGGATGCTTGACCGGATTGAATTATTTTTATTGGTTTAGGTACGGTAACTTGTTGCATCAATTACTGAGGTGATGGAAAGAGCGCACGCAGGTAAGAACAGGAAGAGACGAGTTGAATGAACTGCCAGAGATGTCTGTTGAGCTATCGTCGAGCTCGAAGCTTCTTGTAGGTTCAGGGTTCAAGTGTTCTCGACCCGAATGCTAGGTAAGCGACTGCTGACCAAGGGTCATGGCCAGTTGTGTAAGTCGAGTTAAGGCGAATGAGGAAGAGGGGTGTAGTCGGTGGTTGGTTGGTGGTTGATGGCTGATTGTGTAGTGTAATAGGGCTAGATCAGAGTGTTGGATTCTGCAACCTGTGCTTGGAAGTGTAATGGTGAGATGAGAAGAGATGGTATTTCATGAACGAGGGAGATGGGAAACGAGGGAGGGTTTTGGTGTCTAGATATATTTCTGAAATAACAGCTATGAGCATCTCTCGATATCACAAACATTAAAAACTCATACATGTATAGATAAAGGTGGCAGAGTTGAACTGTAACGTGCGTAGATGATAGTTTCAGCGCCGTCAACCCGAATTTGGGAAAATGCCCGGTTCACATATGTTGGAAAATGGACAGCAACAGCCAATTAAAAATGACGAATCAATTGTCCATCAGAGAAAGATACACGCGCGACAGATATCATCCCAAGACATGATGAACCCTTGGATTTCTCCTCAATCTTATCACCGGTATTTTTCTTTTGTGGCGGTCTAGGGACACCCGACACGCAGGGCTTGCAGTAGTCAACGGACAACAGCAACGCAAATGGTTTGATCTGCTGATTGATGAACGTCTTTGACTGAGGTTGATGGAGAGGTTATGGAATATCATCAGTAGCTAGCTAGCATAGCCCTTGATGTGGCGTCTGGAGGTGATTTCTATTTTGAGAGGAATAGAATACATCAACGTCTTTGAGTTGTAGGTAAAGATCTGACACTATTCGAACTACCTACTGACTACCAGAGGTACACAGTACAGTACTGTTACAGACTGAACTGTCAGTCATGAGCATGTATACTGCCGGTAGTACTAAGGACTAAGGGCAGTGCAGGGATAAGGCCTCCATCTAAACTCATCTCTCCTGCAAGTCAACCAACACGAAATGACGATTACTGCCATGTTTGACCCGGCAAGCTGGGCCTTACGTGCTGTAGTCTCTCCGGCTGTCAACCTTTTACAGCATGTAGGGCATCAAGGCTGGATTCCTGTATTCACACACCTCATGTGTTCCTGTTCCTGTTCCCACTTTCGCCGAGCCTTGCGCGTTGCGTTAGCCAAGACGACTGCACGGCTATTGCGGCCTGTGTATTGACGTGACATGACTCTGTAATTGCTGCGTTTGAGCCCTTGGCCCATGTAATCACTCTGTTTTCTTTCTTTCTGGTTTCTTCTTTCTGGGCCTCTGGTCATTGTTACCTGTTTGAGTATTTTGTCAAGTCATGCATTATCAACCAGACAATTGTGCCAGGTTTCTTGATGCTTAGGTCTTTTTTTTTTTTTTTAATCTTCTTCTACGACAGTACCGTACCCCCTACCTACACTACAGTAAGTACAGTAATTACTGTACTACTGCAAAACCACCACTAGTAAACCTCAATCTTCCGAGACATCCCACACACATCCTCACCCTACTGTCGGGCCTCTTTCCCCATCTCTGCATCCTGCCCCGAATATTCTCCTCTGAAACGATGTTTCTCATCGGCCTTTGGCTTGTTTACTTTACTGTCTTTGGCTTCTAAAACCGTCCCCTGACAAAAACACGTTTTCTCAGACATGGGTAGTTGCTATTTTGTATCTGTTCCCGTAACATGAGAAAGATCTACAATCTCTGTGTTGAAATCCATCATCTATCATACGGAGTATCCGATATTCATCATACATCATCATGCTTAATCTTGAGCATCGTCATTCCGTGACAAGAAGATCATGACGATGCTGCAATACTACGGCATGTAATGTACATCTCGTTGTATTGCTCTCCTATTGTACCTTCACCTTCAACTTCAACATGGGAACCCCTTCATTACTGGGTGAATATGACCCCTACTTACCTACACGACGCCATGTGTACGCCTCATTCCCCATCTCAGCAGATGCAAAGCCACTCCGAAGACTTGACAATCCAACGTTGAGGTGTCACCATATGTGAATCACCAGTGTAAGTAGTATGTATCTACATCACCAATCATCCGTTCTGGAAAGAATTTCCTCTCGGCCCCATATCTTTGCAGAGGTTCTGTCCGTCCCAGCAGTAACAAAAACCCCTGTCAGGCTGAGTACAGTACAACCCCTCCAGCCTGGTAACGTTGGCCATGCGCTCCCATCGGTACCCACGCGACGCTATTCAACTCCGCCCCTGACTCCGTGCACGGCGATCCCCGATGCAGCAGCAACACAGCATACCGCACCGCACCGCACCGCAACGCAGCGGCAGCGCCCACTATCAAGATCAACACGGGTTTCCCATTCCGAATCCATGGCATTGCATCTTAACTGTTGATTGGCATAGATGACGATGCTACCGAGGCTTCTCCTTTACCCTCACACAGCTACCGACAATCATGACAGCTACGAATGCATCATAATGTTTCTTATTTCAGCAGCTCCTCAAGGCTGCATGTTAGTGTTGCTTTAACGACGGACATAATGCTTGATCCGTTCTCATGGCTGGTATTCCCAACTCCAGCCTCCCCAAGCCTTCATTTCTAAAAAGTATAGACTTTCCGGGTAGAAACAGAACAATCTTAAGACCAACTAAAATTTGAAAAGAAAGTATGTTGGAATTACTGCAAAATAACCATATCATGACATGACATGACCTGAGGAAATTATCCCTCACCCACATACATGATACACAATATTCGTTTCCAACGCTCAATTAGAAAGATAACTGTAAATTAATAATAACCATAGATTCGGTGGGAAAAAACAAAGAAACGCTGTAATTCAATAATTCCACCTGCCCCCCTCTATAACAGGTAAGGCGGCCGGACAGGCCGACAGCTGAAAAGGATGAAGCTCCTCTCACAGCAGCCAATCAATCCCAATACCAAAGAGGAAAAGAAAAGAAAGAGAAAAAAAGGAAGGGGAAAAAAATGCTGAGGCTCAAAGGGAGAGGGAAGGGGGATCTACCTGTGGGGTAAATGTCGACGATCCGTTCTTCCGTCGAGATCTAGTCTGAATCGGGAACCGTTTCAAACCGTCGAACAACGGTAGACTACCTATTCACCTCCACCACTAAACTCCCATTCCATCAGAGTTGTGAGATGATTAAACCTACAGATCGTGATAGTAAATAGTCGGATAAGATTCTCCTAGGAAACCTTACTCTCTGCTAGCTCATTCCAAAGACTCGTCACAGAAACTTACTAGAAAGAATCAACCCCCCTTGTACAGTGAGAACCTCATTTCATCACATATCCAAATCCCCCTCTCAAGCCCCATGGCTGAAACTATCCCGTAGTAATGTCCAAGACAAGACAGCCAAGCACTATGGATCATCTAGACCCTTGAGCCCCGGATTCTAGTCACCCGATTAGACGCTTACCATCCGACCGCTACGTACCCGTACAAGGACGTGGTTAGTAGGAACAGGCTATTCCAATAATAGACCATCTGACTAACCTAGATCTACTTGGGGTTCTCAGCTCACTCAACCTTTTATCAACGATCAAAGTCAAAATCATGCTGCTGAATCTTCGTTGCTCGTTTCAATTGTCGTCTCTATACGTTCATCACGGCTCGCCCTGGCTGCCCTCGCTCTGACTATTCGAGCAGTCCCTCTTCTCGCATGGCCTGACACTCTCTAACTGCCTGTCCTTCATGGACATTAGACAACACTTGGAATCAGGCATTCCCCATCTTCACATCGTCGTCACCTCCTTCTTTTCTCATCTGATACGCCATCATCGACCATATTAGCTTCATGGCATCCAGTCGCTGTTCTATGTCGAAAAAGTCGTACCACGGGCTCCTCCAAGCTTGAACCTTGCCCCAGCTACGTCGGCTCAGATCCTTCTCCGGTGATCCCTCCAGAACTTCAAGTAGACGGTTGGGCACTCTCACTCGGAGTACCGATATATGGTGGAATAATGAGCTCACCACAAAAATGTCGTCAAAGTCAGCGCCTCGTTGTCTGCCTATGGCTTCGTACTGCGCTTTTCGATCCCAGCTTGAGGATGGCGGTCGCACCATGCGATAGTTGTCGTAGATACTCATATTCTTGCGAGGCTTCTTGTGAGCGGGCATACGAGGGCTATCACCATCATTCGCCTTGGACTCCTTCTCAGCTAGCGCAGCATCCTTATCTACCTCTCGGCCGATAGGGCCTCCTGGGCCTCCTCCCCATCGCTTCTCTACAGTCCACCACTGTCCTTCACCGAATCGCTTCTCCTTCTTCCCTTCTCGAGCTCGGTGCTGGGCCGTTATCAGCGCAGCCACAACTTCACGGGCCAAGTCCAGCGACTGCGCCGTCTCTACATCGGGCGAGGTGAAATCCGTGATTCCTCTAGCACTGACAGCAGCCACAGGACCGTATACAACACCTGCACGAGCAGCTTCTCGAGTCGTCGGACTCTGGAACACAAAAAGACAACCTGACGCGCAAAATGTCTTTCGAGTTGGTCCAGACCCCTCAGGCGAACACAGGTGGAGGCGAGGCTCAACACGAGAAGGCGAAACGTTGCAACCGAAATCGTAAGCAACAAGCTTGACGAAGGCGGATGTCATGTTAGTACGAAACTCGGGCGGCATGTCGGAACCTGCACCGGTACGGTAAAACTCGGCTTCGGTCGCCGGCTTGGGAACTTGAGACTTGGGGTCTTCAGATGCCCCTTCACCCTGGCCCGAAGCAGTATCGGAAGTAGCTTCGGGTGATGGGGGAAGCTGGGGAGGTGCCGTCGGGTCGTCCCAGAAAGCGGTGAAGGCCTCGAGACAACGGAAAAACTCATAGGTGTTCCCTAGCCGGGCCTGCTGCTTCCCCTTGGGTGGCTGAATTCTGCGTACTGTTCGGAAGGCGTCTTCATTGGAATTCGACAACTCCTTTTTGCGCTCGAGATAAACCTGGCAACCCGGTGAAAGGTTTCCGTTTCGAATGGGACGCCGAGTTTCCTCGTTCTTATCCCTGGCATCTTCCAGTGCTATCTTGTCCCATTCACTGAAATTCGGTATATAGCTGGGATCAGGAATGAGGTCTTGCAAGCTGGCGTCGAGGATTAAGTCAAGGCCAATGGCAGAAAATCCGAGAGGTCCAAGAGCAGCTGTTGATCTACCGATGTTTTGGAGGAGAGTCGAGAGAGCAGTAGCCGGTTCGATAGGATCGTCATCATGAGCATACGGTTGGAACCGAGGGATTGAGACGGGTGTCGGAGGTGGAACATCTTTGGGGTCTATCTTTGATCTAACCGGCGCGGTTGCTGGAAGTTTAGTTAGAGAGTGTATGACAGGATAGCTCGTGTGTGACGTAGAAGTGCGAGTGGAAAACAGACGGTGGTGAACTGTATGTTGGTTGAGGAGAGATTGAGATGAGGGGCTGACAATGAAGGTGGGGTGATGATAGTATCTGAGGAGGGATTCTTGTTTGTGTTGGTGGCGTCAAGATGGACATCCAACAGCCATCAGAGGATGGAAATGAAAGGGAACTGTCATGAGGAGGACCCGGGAATGTAAGATGAAGTAATTACTGACAAAAGGCCGCGAAGTTGCCAAACATGGCTGCGCTTTAGAAAAGGTAGTGGCGTAGGTAGGTCAGATGCCAGGTAAGGTGAGGGAGCCTATAGTGAAAGCTAAAGCTGGAATAAGGATAAGGATATGAGGAGAGGAACGAGCGAAAGAAGAAGATAGACGTCAGAGTCGGTAAGGTAAAAGGCAGCGTGAGACAGCTAGATTAGATGCGCGACGAATGTGTGGTTCAGAAGAGGACGGGAGGGAAACCCGATATGAACGGCCCCAAAGTGATTGATAGGTTGACAGAAGCAGGAACAGGAACAGGAAGGACGAAGCAGTTTGGCCAAACCAGACTAACGGGAAGCTTGGGAGTGGA
The DNA here is from genome assembly GCA_013623535.1 of Fusarium penzigii. Lineage (NCBI taxonomy): Eukaryota > Fungi > Ascomycota > Sordariomycetes > Hypocreales > Nectriaceae > Fusarium > Fusarium penzigii. The sequence goes on from JABFFC010000761.1 coordinate 6,204, forward strand.
TGCGGAGGTGGAGGTGGAGGTACCGTAGCAGAGGGTGCGTTTGTGTCGAGATGGATGGTTGGCTGATTGGTGGTTATGGTGTGGTTATGGTGAGGGGCGAGGAGGAAGAGAAAGAGGAAGAGGGGGTTGGTGAGGGGCGCTAGTTGGATATAGAGCAAGAGCTTCGACGGGAGCTTGGAGCTGGTGAAGATTTGTGTGAATGAATGGACCGGATTTTGATATCCACTATGATAATATTTTTGTCTTGATAATGAAGCTATGTTACAACTTATTATTCTCCTGGTTTGGAGAGCTTCATTATGAATACTAATAATTCCAATGCACATTCAACTTATCGGAATTAAACTCTGTCGGTGAAGATGTGAAGGTAACATCGATTCAGTAGTAACACCCTGCAGCACCACTGATAAACCCAATAGGCTTTAAGCCGGTGGTTAGTTGCTTTGATTCTGTATGATCTACAATTGAACTTACCCTTCAAGGTGGAATGCATCAACGTCGATTTCTGCAGTTGATATGCGCATCCACTGGGGGTTATCAACGGGAGTAGGCGAAGCTATTTGCGGGCCGTTATTGTTAGCTTCTACAATATGTGATTGTGTTAGTATGATCCTCCAGGTTGGTACTGATCGGCTTATCTCTTTGTCGATAATGCTATCAAGGTTACACATATAGGAGCTTGTGTCACCGCTTCTTCCTTCGCGTCACTGCATGATTATGACCAGGCACGAGACGTCTCCGGTAAGGGACCTGTTAAGGGACAACGAATAAGGGCAATACTAGCTTCTCTGACGTGCTTTTTTCCGCAAAGCTCGGGGCGGTTGGTGGTTCTGCGTGAGTGAGTATACCGACCAATGAGATGTTAGCGAACAGCTACTCACTAACCTCACTTAAGCTTATTTAGCGATAAAGACTAGAGAGAGTGTTTTAATTTAGATACGTTGGGTAATATCGGTAGCAAAGATAGATCGTGAACTCCATCTGGACAGGAATATCAGAGACACAACTACACTTTACTAACACCCTGGTTGTTCCAATACGTTAAATATCGAGAGAGGTAATAAAAGGGCATAGTCGCGTGTATGCCACCTATCTTATTCTTACTTACCTCTTACCCTACACCGCAGTTGCGCGTGCGGAACATCAACTCAGGCTGAGAGATTGTAGCTAAAGGATCAGAAATTTCCTTCTTCACGTGAATTTGTTTATCGGACATGTGGCTTGTTTGTTAAATTCTGAATACCCCTTGTGCGGCGAGGAATCTCAGTCACCGCAGGCACCCCGGCACAACGCCCAGAACACGCTTCACCGAGACTAAACGAGCTCCTTACAGTGATAACTCAGGAAGAAAAACATGACAATAAGAAGACAACCGATTGCAGATGGTCTTACAGTGGTACAAGCATATCGCCACATTAGATTGCAAGTATCACAACTTCGGACAACACATATCGAGTTGGCATCCTTTTCAGATAAAAACATGCATCTCGGGACGAGCTTAGCTCGCATCAACTGGAGACGAATTCTATCATCTTATCGCAACAACAATCACAAACTTGCCCTCTGAGAAAAGAACAATGACAGCGAACCGATGGGACTGTTACGTCCACGAGCAATCTAATCTCGGCGTCAACTGAGAAAGATAGCCCTGTTTTCTACCGACCTGGTCGGGTGACGTGCTTGGCTGATGTGACCATAACGAGGGCATGGGCCAAGAACGGGCAGCTGTTCTAGGTGAGACCCAGTCGTGCCCCTGAGAGAGTCATTCTTGGATCATGGGAGAGGCGGGATGCGCCGAAAGGACCAGGTAGAGGTGAGAGTTGAGGGTGGACTAGAGCAGGGGAGGCCATGAATAACAGCAATATAATGAACAAACATTCACCATGGGGGTCAGGCACATAAAAGTCATATGAGGTAAGTTTTGTTTGCAATAGTGATGCATGTTGTGAAAGATGCTGGAAGGATAAACCTTGGTAGGTGTTCAAAGACGCATATCTTGTTTTATGTTTGTCGGGGGGTTCTCACACAGAAAGAAGTGTGTATAACCATGACTAGAATTCCTTCGAAGGTCACTCACTCACTACCTACTACATAGACACTGGATAACGTGATATCCGTCGTTGACTCACCTGCATACAGGTTCTACGCCGTACAAATCACGCAGAAATAAAAGGAGAAAACGATAAGAATCCCAAGTTGCAGGAGATGAGATGAAAGAACTTCATTGCTCCGTGACCTCCGATAACTTTCACCTCTCATCCTTCTCCTCCCCCCCTTGAATTTCCTTGTCGTGACTTGCAGAATAATAGGGTCTGTCAGGTACCCATTATGCAGGTCCAGTGTAAGCGAGATGGGACAAGGACGGACGAACAAATCTGGGTCTTCTGTCATCCCTTCTTCAGAGTACCAACATTATGTACGAATGCATCACAAAAGGCATGGTGGGTATACAGAAGAAGCAAAAGGGGACAGGAAAAAGGAACAAGTCTGTTTCTGTTTCGTGGGAATTTTCTCCGTTGAGCGTTTTAGCGGGACCCATGGTCATGGCTCTTCTTCTTTCTTTCTTATTTTTATCCTCACGATCCATTCAGGTCCAACTATACCAGGTTGACGCGTACTAAACTGCTGGGCCACCCCCGGGCATGTTGCGGTCCCTCAAGCTCGAGTCACCGTCGTTTGCATCTGGGCGGAACGGCGCTCCTTCCCAGTTGTGTCAGCCGTCTCAGGTGAACCCTTCCAGCGTCTCCAGCCACAGACGCTAATGCCCCTCTATGCAGGCTGGGGGCCGTAGCTAGCGCTCTTTCTCACGGCAACAACGCAAAGAATGGGAAGGGGAGGAACAAACGCTCATGGTTGAACTCCACTTTACCAACCCAATCTTCCACTAAGAAACCCAAGATCGCAACAGGCTTCGATACCTGCACTTGCATCACCACGTTTCCATGATGTTCTCAGACCTTGCATCTCGTTCAGACGCCCCGATCTATCTGGTCTCTCGCCTTGATTTGACGCTGACTTGGAACTCACACCCAAGAAGCAAAAAGGGACAACCCCCATTCACCACCGTCATCACCGGCCTAATCGCTTCTCGGCCGCATCGCCGAGACCTTTTTCATCAGGGCGCCTACTTACATACCGTCGGGGAATGGACCAAACAATTGCTGATGGAAAAACTCACTCAGGATGAGTGTTAAATGGTGGTAATACACCAATTCACGGGATACATGAATGTCTCATTCGATGAGCGTACGTAGACATATTCATCATCAGGCATTGATTCATCGTCTTTCTGCGACACCAAACGCATCGAATCCGTCCACCGCGTCCTGTCCCCACCTCAGCATGATTCGTTATTACCACGTACTACGAGCTAATGACTGCCAAACGAGTCGTTCCAGAAGTCTGGTTCAACTATTCGACTGCTGCTGCTACGACGTGAAGCCCCTTCTTCGCCTACCTAGCCTAGCCCTCTATTAGCAGTTAGCAGCTGGCATGTTCAAGGGCTAATGTTAAGGCCCAGCGTTCGGGACCCTAGTCGGGACGGCATTGTGCCTCAGATCTGTTGCAGGACCAGGGTTTCACCCCTTGCGCTCAGTCGACGTTGGCACCCCTGCTGGCCCGTTAGACCATGATCCACGCCTCACCGTACGCTTTTCTCTTCTCGTCCTTGTCCGGGCACCCTCCTGGCTCGCGAGATCCTCCACCCATCCTTTCTCGTCGATGGGTTCAGGTAAACTGCAGAACACAATGGGCTTTGACCTGACGTTGGGAATTTTTGAATCCCCTTTTTGGGATTGCCTTGAGTCTATTGTTTAGGGTTTCACTCCCCCTCCATGACTGTCGTTTCACTTCCTCTCGTTCTCTTTACTTGTCTCTCTCTTACACTCTCTGTGTTTCTCACAGCGTCTCTCTTTTTGTGTTTGTCGTCTTTATTGATTTCCTTTACTTTCTCTTACTTTGTTTGCTTACGATCGGCTTAGCCCTCCATTCCTTTGACTGACTGACCCGACGACATTGTTTCATCTCAAATCTTGACAATCGATTCTCGAGGTGACTGGATCATCCGATTTAACGGACATCGATATGTATTAAGAGAGCTTACTCGTATTACGGGAGCTCTAACAAAGTTCTCTGTGAAGTCAAACGTCGTCGACAGTCACATCACATTCATTCATCCACTTAGTGCCTGGCTGGCCCATTGCTAGCTACATCTTCCACTTACTGCGACTGGCATCGCAGCTCTTTATATCGACATGATGGACTTCCGTACTGGGGCTTTTCTCAGCCTCTTCTTCGCCGGTCATGGACTCGCCCTAACCAGCCAACCCGTTGTCGACGACTCAGTTGCAATTCTCGAAAGAGCCCCGATGCTTCTCACTCAGACGGTTTTGGAATCCTCGGTCATCCTTGTTCCACAAACTACGACTCTCGAGGTCACTGTTGAGGTTCCCGCCAATGCTCCCTCAACCGAGACTGAGCTCCCAGCCCCTGATGTGATGACAGACTCAACTTCAGCTCCTGTCCTAATTCCTACTTTGGCTCCTACTTCTACCGTCGAGTCTATCACGGATACAGCGTTGCCAACGACCCAGCTGGAAGAGACTCCCCTCTTTGCTAGTATTAACCCCTCGCTTCTGATTGACGAGACAACCCAAAGTGTCGAACTACCCACCAGTGTCGCACCTGAGACTTTGCCCGAGACTACATCCTCAGTTGCCGAGCAAACCTCTGAGATTCTTCCCACCGAGACCACTTCGGAGACGATTTCAGAGACAATCCTGGAGACAACCTCGGCAACAACCTCGGAGGCTTTGGAGACAACTTCAGAGACAACCGTGGGACCAACCACAGAATCCGTCACAGAATCATTCATCGAATCAACTACAGGATCTTCCACCGAGGCTGTCACGGAGGCCGTCACGGAGACCTCTACTGGAGCATCCACTGAAGCACTTACTGACGCACCTGCGGAGACAGCTACTGCTACTGCTGCTTTCACTCAGGGTGTCAGTAGTGACGGAACCGAGAGTGCTGAAGTAGCTACCAACACATCGTCGTCGTCCGAGACTACGGCTGAAGAGTTCCTGGCCATCGATTCTGGCGCGCCACCTACTGTTACGCGAACCTTCGAGACTAGACTTAGAACCACGACGGCCGCCGAATCTTACCAATCAGATGTATTTGACGACAACTTTCAGCCATCTTTCACCACGGCCACCTTGGCCAATGGTGTCATCACTACGATCAATCTTGCTGGGACAACTGGTGCTGGAAAGACGTCGGAGACCGACGGTGCCGATGCTGGGGCTGCTAAAGATGATGATGAGGAGGAAGAGCAGTCAACACCGGTCGTGGTTGGCAGTGTCGTCGGCTCCGTTATGGGCTTGTCTGTCCTGGTCTTCTTTGTATGGTTTGTTCGACGCCGCTCAGGCCAGAGACGCCGTAGCACTCTGCTGACACCTCTTGACTGGCCTGCCAACGGTGGTGCTGGCGGTGCTCACGGCGCTGCGAAGTATGAGATCGACAATAACTCCCTCGGTCCTACTCCTCGATCAGCAAAACTGGCGGCAGCCGTTAGCTTCAGTGCTAGGAAGTTTGGAGACAAGCTGCGGCAGTCGATGCACAGCCTTCCACATGTTGATATGAACCGAGGCACCTCGCAATATGATGGCGATACTCTTCACAGTCATGGAGCTACCATCCACTCATCAAATCAAGGAGCAGCTCCTGTTTCTTCCAACCAGGACTGGTGGACTGCCATGGACCCAGAAGACAATATCCAGCCTGCTGCATCTCGAGACGTCCGAGCTCGGGAGAGCGTCCCCGGAGCTCGCTCGCCCAGCCCCAACCCGTTCTCGGACCCTAGACTGATGTCGGGCTCACTGACGCCACCACCACTGATGATCAACCGACCTTCAACATCGGAGAACTGCTTTTCTGACAGAAATGCGACCTCGTCCCCAGCGCTCGAGCAGCTGCCCTCTACCACTTACGTTCGAGACTCCAGTAGGCCAAAGGCGCACTCGGTCGACGAGAGCATCTATGCTGATCAATCTATGGTCCCTTCGCAGTTGGCTGTCCCAACAATGTACCGAGAGCGGGAGCACATCCATTCGAACCCCTTCGACTTGGACTATGATGGCCACCACACTCACAATGTTAGCGATATTCCCGCCATGCCTCGCTACACGGCCAGAAGCTCCTTCTACAGCACAGGAAGACCCCTCACTTCGCACTCTCGCCCTGAGAGCTTTACGTCGCGTTATACCAGCGGCGTCAGCGGTGCCGACCGGGCAAGTTTCGACCTGGGCCGCATGTCGAAATGGGGTGGCCCCGAAGGATACCCTCCACCACCTGCCATGAGACACTCGAGAAGCGAAAGTGACGGTGGCCTTGGACATGCCGTGTAAACGAACTACACCGTCATCAACGAGCTGATTTCGCATTCAACTTGAGCGGTTCGAGTGTGTGGTCCGGTGGACTTTCACTCATTTTGTGTAAAATATAGATGATACCAAAGAGAGGAACGAGAAGGGAGCTGGGAGGCGATTATATGCCTGAGCACTTATACCTTGACGATGTTTTATTGAAAAGCTTGTTTTGTTTTGGCCGCCATCATGGAGAATATGCTCTGATGGTCGGCATGTCGGGAAGGACGGAAAGGGAGGGGAGAGGAGGATAGAGTAGATCTCTTGTCGTTGATGTAACCTGTCTGTCCAGACAATCTTTTTCTTTTCTCTTATTTATTTTTTCTATATATCTACCTGTCGAAGAACATAATTAATGTAAATACCATACTCTATGTCATGTCAAGAAACGCCTCGCTCGCTACAGCTACTTGTGCACTATTTTGAAGCATCCTATGTTTTAGATAGAGTAGTATTTGGTAATACTACACTAAGAATCTAACCGTTGTATTTTAGTTCACGCTCAAGCCACATCAACACTTGGAAGATCAAACCTCAAAAGGTCACCGTTTTAAACGTCATCCCATGACATCATGTTTATTTTGTCCCTCATGCTAAAAACAGTAACTTTTTCTTCGGTCTCTTGCCCTGCATCACACATAAACGTATCAATTGACGCTAAGTCTGGACGAAGCATAGGTTGCATAACCCCGAGACCCATGGCGCGAAAGTGAAAAAAGAGAAAGGTCGCGCGAAGTACGCGCCGACTAGGCGCGTAAAGTGAACGGTCAAGACGCGTTTTTTTACTTTACATGGGTGAACCTCATTCCACTTCAACCCAATTTTTGCAGGATTTTTTTCTCTTTCGTACAAGACCCGCGTTTCTCGTCCCCTCCATCAGCCCACGAGGAGGGATTGACCGTGACTTTATTTTTCAAGGCGTGGAGAATGGGCACGTCGCGTGAGCATGTTTCCACTGTGGTGAGATATCAAGAAAAATGCATTACGTGGTTGATCTGAACTGGGGTTCAATGGATACTCTGTGTCAATCAATGTAGACGAATATTATAGTTGAACATGTTTTATTCTGTACCGATTGAAAGTACTTCACTCCCTGCTTCTCATCTGATTTGATGGATATAACAAGGAACTTGGAAAATAAGATAGCAAAAATAAGAAAAACCCAGCCTCTTCCTTTTTAATGACCCGCCATCCATACACTCCTTTGGGAGGGGAATGATGGAAAATAAGGTATATACTCGATCATTTTGCTAACTTCGCGTATTGGTGACGCAGAACAACAGGTTATTCATTTCCCCCTCTTCCCTTGGGTAGGCTGAAGAAATATCTTTAAGAAAAAGAAAAACAAGACAGAATGGGATCGAATAGTGGAAGACAAGAAAACCAGGCCACCTCTGTGGGCCAACCCTTGCCTAAAGGGCCGCCTTCAAAATTTAAAACAATAATAAGAATTCAATATCGTCTATAACGCCATCGCAGACAGGGGGGAAAGTAAGAGGACCATAATGACATAGAGAATAAAGTCTTTGTACACCGGATGATGCCGGATCAAGTTCAACAGTGATGAAAACTGTAGATGAGAGGGAAAAGGTGATAGAGTGGAAGAGGCAACAAGAGACAGGACGTTATTGTGTCAATGTGTAGTTGCTGTGATATGTTGTAGTCGTGGTATCATGTACACCAGTGAAAACAAGATCATTTGGTTAAACTGGTTGGTCGTGCAAGGCTGGTTTCATTTCTGACTCATATTAAACCAGTGGGTCATCAAATGTTAACCGTCTTCGTGTTACACTGATCGGTGTTCTGGTCCCTGTGAGGCTGACCGGTGTCTTCCAAGGCTTCTGTGCCGGACTGGGTGTGATGTTGACAAAATCCGCGAGGTCAAAGGCTTGACTGGGAGTTGTGGGGAAGAGATTTCCACCACCTGGGGTCATCATCATCGAGGAAGGCAGATCCATCTTGTTATGCTTGGGAGGTGGTGTTGAAGGGGGCTCCATGCGAGTCCTTGTTGATGTCCTGACGGCGGGTGACGGTGATGCCGCAAGGTACAAGAGTAAATCAGCACCCTCCTCGCCGGTTTTGCCGCCCTTGCTGCCTGGAGTGGCATTGCCTCTGCCACGCTTGTTGAGAGTTCGGGAGCGCATGGGTGGAGTACGGGGAGGGGACGACCGTATGTTAGTTGGGTTGAACGAGTGCACAGGTAAGAGGTCGTCATCATCGTCGGAGGGGGCGGCAAAGTTGGGCGAGGTGAGGTCGGCGGTCAGGCAATTCTGCTGGAAGAAGGAAATGTTGGGACCACCCGAGGTGGTGAAGTGCTGCTGCCGGCGGGGTTTGATGGGAGATGACTGAGCGAGTTGATGGGAACTCTTCCAGGCAGCATGACCAAATGACTTGTGCAGGGTGGGCGAACCTCTGAAACGCTTTCTGGGACTCGAGGATGCATCGTTGAACGAGGCGAGATATGTTCGCTTTCGATGGCCTGTGCTGCCATTGCTTGAGCCGATTGCGTCGGAGAACAGGGGCGCCTTTAGAGGTGAGCTCATGAGAGCCCCTCTCGGGTATGGAAGATCGGATGCACTCGATGAAGAGTCAGAGAGCATATCACCTTCTGCTAGGCGCTTCCTTCGTAATTCCTCCTCGAGTTTAGGTTCGATCGAGTCGAGTGTGAGATCTTCCCAGCCATGCTTGGCCTTGAATTGTGCTAGGGCCAAGCGGTTTTGAAGGCGCCGAGCAATCTTGGAGGAGAAAAAAAAAAGTCAGCTCCGAGTTCTTTAGATGAAAAGTATTATAAGTTCGATATTGAAAAGGTAGATTTACCTTGCTCACTTCTGCGCGTTTGAGCACACTGTCGACGACATCTTCAGGCTGCTTCTTCCATGGCGACGACATTGTCGGCTGGGCAACCAGCTTCTGTAGGTTTACGTTTTGAGCACCTCTTTGACCTTTGATGTAATGTCGAATAGTAGAAAAAAACGGATTTCGCAATTGCTAAAAGTATTCGAATTCGATGATCGAGATGCGCTTCAAGTATTTGCTGTAAGGAGTGTGATGAAGGAGTTGATGCTTGGCCAGGGAAAGTCGTTGTGGTGATGAAATGATCGTAGCAGTTTTAGAATGTAGAAGGTGTTGCTTGGGTGAAGGATTTTTGGGGGGGGAAGGGAAGAAAGTATGGTGGGTGTTGGGCTGTTGGTAGAAACAAGCCAGTGAACTGAAATGAAACTAAGGCCAAGGCAAAGCTGAGAAAAGAGCTGTGAGAGCTTTGGAGCCTACGGGGAAGGGAGCAAACAAAAACAGGACCTACAAGGGGCCTTGACGTGGTGCACGGTTTGTGCTAGTAGTATGTTGAGGGAGAGAAGTGTAGGTAGGTTCCTGGGCTAATTTAAAATGGGTACGGGTATCCCAGTAGTGAGAGCACTTAACGTTAAGGGCTGTGAGAAAGAGTGAGCAGCGTAAGAATAAAGTGGCCCCCCTATCTTAGTGAGTGAACGAAACAGTCCAAGCGTGAGGGGATGTGAATGACGGGGTAACGAGGGAGACGAGACTAAACAAAGAATTGGAATTCTTTGTCTTTGGATTGTTTTCTTTGAGTTGTCAATTATCGTATTGTATTATTGTTAAATAGGAAATACGTGTCTTCTTTTCTTTGTTCTTTATTCAACGATACAACAGACATCATTAAAAGGGGTTGGAGTACTAATTTTGCTCACTCATGCATGTATGTACCTACAACCGCTCAGCCCTGACATAGCGACAATTGGACATCAATGTGCATAGATTCACGACGAACGGTTCTGAAGAGAGAAAAAAACACCAGATTTCTACGCACCATCAACTGAGTACGGTAGGTAGTGGGAAAAAATCGATGACCATTCATCTTCAGCTGTGAGCAACACGAATCAAATTAGACCGCATTCCTCTGGAAACCAACTGAACAATCCCTGTGAATTAATTGGTCAAACATAAAAAGCAACATATGCATGCACTTTGCAGCATGGGGTCCATGCTCAGCCAATCATTTTAGATGGGTTTTCTTTCTCGCCTTGCTGCTGGCCAGGTTACACAATGTAAGGGACTTTCGTCTTTCTTGAATGCGCTTGTGGATTCGATATCAGTATAATTGTCTTGAATTGACCCCGTTACAGCATGGTGATGAGACTTACAGAGTCTTTTCTTCCCTGGCGTTGGATGTTCCTGCAACAAGCTCTGCGACACCACGTTTTGTGGGCTGAGTGAGACTGGAGGAGTGACTAGCAACTTGAGGGAAAGGGAAGAGCATACAAACGTATGTTTGGAATTTTCGGATAAAAATCAACGACGCTATGGTCATTTCCTTTAGTTGGAAACTTGGTAGTTCATATCAATTTCAACCCCAGGCACGTTAAACTTAAGATGCGTTTTGAGTTCATAATACGGTCTTGAATGGGTTGACCAGAGCTTTGGTTCGCGTCCGTTTAATACGGTTGTCCCACCACCAGCCACATACCCGCATCTCTGGGCTAATCTGGTGTCTAGTTCAAGCCACAAATACATTCAATTTTGTTAACACACATCAATACACTATCGGGATTCTTCGCAATTCATGCTGCATAGCTAGCTTACGTATGACCACAAGTCATGATACAAAAACACGTGTTGGCAATGCTTCCCCTCTTCTATCTCATCCCATCCCATCCCATCCATCCCCATTCATACAAGAAACCTTGTGCTGTTTGATCAAAGTCTATGCACAAGCTACAATAAAGTGTGACAACCGCTACAGAAATCGAAGAGTGCTGTGCTGTATTGGTAGGAAGAATAGGAAAAGTAAAATTGAAGTGAATGGGTTCATAACTTCGCACTGATGACGTTATTCTCTAAATCTATATTTCTTGCTTTAAACCCTGCTTATACCGTAGTATTCAGTGCTTGGATTCTTATCCCGAACTGTAACGTGGATAACAGCCCACTTCCCGTTTTTTCATGTCACATCCTGCTCCTCAAAGAAGAAGAGAGAGTAAAAAACTTATCTCTGGACTGGATATGGTGAGACAGTAGCTGGATATCCTGAATGGCCATTGGACAATTCCACTCCGGTAACCAGATTCCCCAAAAGCCTACCATCCAAATAACGAGCCACGCGTTGATGATTCCCATTCATGAGGTACAATTTTGCTGCTTCGTTATCCGAACGCCAAGCTCTGCGGCTACTTAGTGAGAATACCCAGCACCAATCCATGTCGAGGTGATTCATCTGAAGGATTCCCACTACCATCGTAGTCCAAGAATTTCAACATTTCAATAAAAAAGGAGTATTATATCTGTTGTATCTATGAAACATGATGATCCAATGTACACATCACAGACACAGCCTCCAATTGATAGTTCTGTAACCCTTCTACGTTACGACTTGCGTAACTTAATAATCTGGAAACGGTCTGACGGCATTACCCATATGTACTGCCCATGGTGCATGTATCACGAGGTAATAAACTCAACACTTTCAACTGTTTGAACCATTAATAACTACTCCCATCCCATCCCCTTTTCAAGACTACCTTTGATATTGGTCTAAATTTATAGCGAATATCAAATCTCAAGCTTGGATATAGCGAAAGAACGCAATCTCGTCGGGGAAATCCCCCTCGGACCCGCATTACTGTAAATACCCCGTGAGACCGACTGCACGACGTCATCGAATAGAGAACTGCCTGAGCTGGAAGGTGGGCGCAGTTGCCAGTGCATATTGGAGTTGTAGGGTCGGGTACTCCCAGTGGATAATTTTAGTTTACTGTAATGCAACGGACTGCGGCAGTCGCAAACTTCAAGTATCGCGTTCTCCGCTGGATATTAATTGACCGCCATCCATATCAAACAGCAATCATGGATCACTTGGATATAAAAGGGCTGTATCAAGTTTCAAATAATCAGTCCGTGTTGCACATACCACGTTCACGCCCTCTGATTGAAAATGAGCCTGGATCATTCTCAGGCTTCAAGAAACCATATCTAGATTTTCCTTCCTCTTCTTTCGAGCCGCTGCCGTCCTTGTTCTTTGTGGATTCATCCAGGGGGGAGGGTCAAGGAAAAAGAACTTGTTGCAAATCCATCGGCTCGTCCTCCACCACCCCACCACTGGAATCCACAGGGACTGCTGTACCTGGCTTGATTGATCCTCCATCATCTCGATCCGCCTCGATAGGGTAAAAGTGTGGCCGTTATTGGCCCGTAGTCACACTGAACGAAAGGGGGAAGGGCTTGTGAAATTATAGACTGATTCCTGACTGATCTTATTCTTTCGACATGTTCTGGGAACGCCGGCCGCATGCATTTTTAGTATAGAACTAAAAGGAATGGAAGGAAGGAAAACGAAGAAGAGAAAAAGAGGCCCAGGAAAATGCCGCATTTCGATTGTTCCTTAATTGTTCAAAGTTACGTTGCTCTGTTGCCGTATCATGATTCAACCTCGCTTTCTTGCTTGATATCTCGCAACCATCATGACTAGCAATCCTGCAAATTAATTACCATCCACCAGCACCACTCCTCACCCCCCACCTACCTACTCTCACACATGCACAGCACTCCATCATCAACATCCTGGTGCGTGCTGATAGCATCCACTGCATCTTTCAACATCTCCACACAACTCCAGCATTCTGTTTGCTTCCTCACTGCTAGTTTTCGTACCTATTCAGAGCATAATTTGAAACTAGCATCGCATTAGTTGCACAAATAGTCAACCGTTAGAGAACAATACCTGCTAAAATAAATCCACAACACATCTCATTTTGACATGGTTGTAGCCATTTCATCAAGCAACCCCCCTGCCCTCCAACCAAGCTTTGAAGTCGCGGCCGTTGTCTCCATCTTCCGTCATCACTTCATTCAACCCAACCCGTTTTCTTCTCTCCGTCAGGGCAACCATCCCATCATCTCCAGGGGTGTGCTGCAATCCCAACCCAAAGTCCACGTCCAAATCCAAGTTGAGGGTTTATCTCTTCCAAGGCACCATTCGAGGTTGGGTTGGACCTAACATAGCAAAGCTCTTGCCCTTTTTCATATTTTTCTCTCTCTTGTTCTTACTCTTACTCTTACCTCTTATCTTCGGCACTGCCATCTCGCTCGTTCGTCCCATCGCTTCCTTCTTCTACCGGCCGCATCCGTTTTCTTCTTTGTCACTGACAGGAACGAGGAAGGATCATCTCTCATCTTCAAGGGCCACATCATCTCATCTACCACTTCCTTCACTGCTTTTTGTTGCTTACTACCTACTTTGATATCCAACCAACATCCGCACACCCCCCTAAACTTCCGTTCCCCCATAACATCAGTCCACGCCCAATCTCACCTTCGCATGCTCTTCCACCAGTTTGCAATTTGAGCAAAGATTTCTTCCACCTCCCCCGACTCTCGTTTTGTTTCTTTTCCTGTTCATCGGTGCGACAAAGTAATTCTTGTCCTCGACGACAAGCTCTCCAAACAAACATAAGCAAGACACGTCAGCGCGTCAATCGTCGAGGATAAAATACTCCGTCGCAGGCGACAATGGCTCCGTCTTTTCTTTCCAGTCTTCGCCGTCGCTCAAGAGCGAGCTTTCGCACTGATCGCTCCAACGATACGTCGAGCGATGGCCAAGAAACAACTCCCTCCAGTGGCTCCCTTACGCCGCCATCAATCAGCCACGGCTCCGACCCAGCCCTCAACATGCAGTTAAAGGATCAGCAGCCGAATCAGCAACGCCATTCCATGGTTCCCCAAAGCCAAAGCCAACAGAACCTTGGACCATCTCGACCTCCATTGACCTCAGGTTCCAATCGTAACAGTGTATCTGGCATGTCTGGCCTCGGCGCCCCGTCCATCAATGGAAAACAGAATCTGCCAGTGTCGCCTTATTCCCCCAAATTAACCAATATTTCCGAAAATGCATGGGTATGTCTTCAACTTTCTTCTTCCGTGGACATCCACATCCAATTGGCTCGGCACTGCCATAGTTCTGCACCCAATATCACAGGGATTGCCCATAGTTGCACAGCATTCTGTAGTCGAAAGCCACCTTTCGCAATAGCTCTGCATACTGCTTGTCATTAAGTGTTAACCCTCCATCAGGTCTATCAGAAGGTCCTTCTTCTCAACGGCACGATCGGCGACCCTGCCCAGCGTATGCTCGATGGATCCGTCACGGTTTGTCGACTCGACGATAACTTCCCCCCAATCAGCTGGCCAGTGTGTAACTCGCACTTCAAGGCGCTCGTCTACCTTCAACCTGGGCCCAATCGCCTGAGGCTCGAGTTCTCGAGTCCAAAACTTAGCAACAGTTCCAGCTCCAACCCGCTTCACACCACGTACTTGACTGTCCACATGCTTCCCACGATGAATGCTCCGCCGCTGCAGCTTGCCATCCTACTTGCCAAGGACTCACCAGGAACATTCGATGCTACGCCTGCTCGCTCAGAGAAGGAGGGAAATGGACTCGAGACAGCCGTGAACAAGTTTCGCATGGCGGCCTATCTCTGGCAGGCCTTTACTTCGGAGCAGATGTGGCGAAATAAGCTAGGACGGCGAACGTTTCGATTCGAAGAAGAGTGGACAACAGGATCAGCCAACTATCGGGACCGCGAAAATGGTACCATGCGATCCGAAGCCAGAATACATGTAATTCGTTGCGACAAGACCGTGGCCGAGCTACGTGATCTTAACAATGCCCAGCAATACGAGAAGGCAACCAACAAGGATGCGCTATTCGGAATCGCCTCTGAGGCAATCAAGAAGTACTTCAATCCACTTCCTGGACAGAAGCTTCATGTGTCTGCCCTTTTGCTAGACGCTCACTGGGATCCTTCTGTCAAAACGGTGACCGGCCATGCTGCTTTGGGAGGAGGAGATGCCCAGCTTTCACTGGCCATCTTCGGGTCGCACTGCCTACAAAGCTACCCTTCGAGCTTCGAGGAAGTTGTACCTGCTTTCACCGATTGCACCCCAACCGACACGAAACATGTAGCCAATGACTGCAATGAGGCTGGCAGTTCCTGGGAAGCTGCCAATATCGGAATCGGTGCCCATTTGCATGAGACGGGTCATCTGTTTGGTTGCCCCCACCAGGAAAGTGGTGTGATGCTGAGGGATTACGTTGTTCTCAACCGAACGTTTGTAGCGAGAGAAGCTTATTGTACGCGAACCAAATCGAAGGGTGGACTGGCTTTACAGACGGACGAGTGTGGATGGCACCGACTCGACTGTATGCGTTTCCGTGCGCATCCTGCTTTCCGACTACCGAACGATGGTCCTATCAACCCTGACAGCAGCGTTCAGGCCTACCCGGTCGAAAATGGAAATGTCCTGGTTATGGCCGCCACGGGCATCTACTTTGTCGAGATCTTTGCCGAGGGCGATGACGTGTGCCACACATGGATTGAATATCCCATCGACCAAGGGCCACCCCCGCGACAGGTGACACTCACCGAGCAAGAGCTGCGCAACAGGTTGCCCGAGAAGAAGAGGAAGAGCCGTATCAGAGTATCCGTGTGGTCGCTTGGAGGTGGTTCGCTAGAAATTGACGATTTCAAGAAGTTTTCATCTAAGGAGTCCTTCAAGAAGCTGTCAAATGGCAAATCTTCATTCCTTAGCAGGAAGCTGGGCAGCTCCAAGATGGAAGGAAGCCAGCCGATGGAGGCCGTCTTTACCAGCTCAGTCAAGCAAGACCGAGTTATGTCCAAGATTATCGTCTACCATGGATTTGCCGTGGACGGGTTGGAGTTTGTATATGATGACGATTCAACTCAACTATTTGGCAAGCGTGGTGGTAAGGAGGGAGGGGATACTTTTGACCTGGGTAAGTTTCTCGACATCCGATTCATGATTTATGCTAACAAAATCTTCATAGACGTTCGACGCGGCGAGTATATCAGCGGCTTTGCTTTGCGATCTGGTTTCTGGATCGACGGAATTCAGATCCTGACTAGCCTTGGCCGTAAGTCGCCAATGTACGGCAACGGGCACGGAGGCGATGCGTAAGTCAGATATTCTGAAATTAGGTGACCACTTGACTAACATGGAGTGTAGCCACACATTGATACCCCCTCGAGGATACACCATCTGCGGAGTGTCGGGCTCTTGCGGCCCCTGGCTCGACGGGTTTTCGGTTTTTATTACACGACAGTAAATCATGATATGCATACATTTGCTTATACACACGCACACACAACATTACAGCATAGAAGAAGTCCCATCGGAGCGATGAACGAGCTACTTAATCAGTGTTGAAACAAAAGCAGGATATGAAGTGGAATTTGGAACTCTTTTTGTATCTTTACGATCCTTACCTTACATATGGGCCGGCAACGTTACTTTATTCTCTTTCTTTACAGGGTGCTTTACAAGCATGATATTTGGTCGACCTGGATATGACCCGGATATGGAGTTTTGGTCATTTTTCTTGTTGTATTTCCTTACGGAAGCGGTAGACGCATACGGATTCTTGTCTGGCGGCCGGGGACCACGCACATACATTATACCCGGAACAGGTGGGTCAGAATCTGATACCACCGAATGAAACAAGTAATACATTTCTATCTCTAAACTGTACATGAATGCGGATATAATTTCTGTAATGGTGGTGATGAGTGACTTGTTCTGATACGGGTACGAGACATGTGAGTTTAGCCACGATTGTTGTGTAACAGCGCCACAATTGAGCTATCACGTGGAAAGGGCATCACGGAGCTTCCCAAGCTCTGAACGTGGCGGTGACCACACAATGATGACGGCATCCCCATTCAAGCAAGGCAGGCAAGAAGTTGGCTCTAAACAGTTAACGTAACCTCCAAACTTGCTGCGAATGTGAACGTCAACGCCTACGCCAACGCCAACGCCCAACATTTATTAGTACTTATCCATACTCCCCCACACTACAATTTCTCACTGTTTTCTTCTCCAATACATTCTCCTCTCCAGTCCTTCAAGCTGTCTCGACACTTTGCACCTTTCTCATTAAAAGCCCCTAAACCTTTTTTTTCTTCTATCCTCTATCGAATCGACACCGCTGCTTGAATCGAAGCGACAGCCCGAACGGCCAAGTTATTCAACAGCTCCTAGCGATACCTGACGTCGTCTTCCGGCAATCAACCTCGGTTTCTATACGCGCGCACACGCAGCATGTCTAGACGGAGCACCACTACATCAGGCTCGAGCGATAACATCTCCAAAGACGTTTCGTCTTCCAACCCAGGTAAGCGTCGAGAGAAGCCTCGGCAGGCTAGTTGCGCATGGCTGTTGCTGGACAAGAGTTGCATATTCGAGACACAATACTGATCTCGCCGCTTCTATAGCCATGGACAAGCAAAAGACACTTCTCTCTGCCGACGTCGGCCACTTTTCCCTCGTCCGAGCCATGCATCTGGCGGATGTGATTACTCTACTAAATGGTATGTTGTTCCCTATGGTATGTGATTCGCAGAATGAATCGCATGCAGTCAACAGGTTTGTTGCGGTGTAGCAATGAAGCTAACGTGTGGGCGTGACTAGGTCTTTGCGGTGTCATGTCCATCTTCTCGTCACTGCGATACTGCCTCGGCGACCCCAACACATTCGACCAAGTGTGGCTTGCTCTCATCTTCCTTCCCTTTGGGTTCTTCTTTGACGCATTTGATGGAAAGGTAGCGCGCTGGAGGAAGAAGAGCAGCCTCATGGGTCAAGAGCTGGATTCGCTTGCTGACCTGGTACGTTGCATTCCTTTGACTAAACCGCGACAGACACCCGTACTCACATGACTCTTCTCACAGATTTCGTTCGGAGTCGCTCCCGCCATGGTCGCCTTTACCATTGGATTCCGCTCATTTGCCGATACTGTTGCGCTCACCTTTTTCGTCCTATCTGGTCTTACCCGCCTCGCACGCTTCAACGTGACGGTCGCTGTGCTCCCCAAGGACGCCTCAGGCAAGAGCCAGTACTTCGAGGGTACTCCTATCCCTACATCACTTGGCATGGACGCGATCATGGCATACTGGCTTCATGAGCGATGGGTTCTCGACAACCTTCCTTTTGGCGTGTGGTTCCCCGGCACTACGCTCGAGATCCACCCCGCCGTGTTCCTGTTTGTGATCCACGGCTGCCTCATGACCAGCAAGACTATCAGGATACCCAAGCCTTAAGAATGGTTCTGAGAGACCGTTCAACACGGGATACAAGGTCATGAATATGTTTGAGAAAACGTAGAGATGAACATGCGGGGACTCGGAACAAGGGCAATAAAGCAGGACAGGCGCAAGGAAACAAAGGGGAAGGAAATTGAAGAAGGTTAAAATGAGATAAGGCCATTAGCAATAAAAGGATATGATGGAGTTGAGAGTCATGACAGGAAGTGTGTATACGACGCAATGATGCAAGGCAGCGTTACATGTTGGTCAAGGATGTTTGTCGCTTGATGGGGGGCTTCGGAGGGGATATATCCATACTTGACGAAGGCCATGGTGTTCAGGTAGTTTTGGTGGTTGAGTCCATGATACCCTCATTCATTCCTTAGGCGATGTTTGTGTGAAGAGATATTCGATTATACTCAGAGCTCTACTAGTGGACAAGGTGGTACCATTAGAATTTGTGATATGTGTGTTTTACTATGAGTCCCCATGAAGTAGAAAGGGAGGTTTATATTTAATGCTCCAGGATCTGTTTAGTGGAGTTGATGTGGGCGTGAGCAGTCTTGGCTGCTGAGGGATCATACTTAGGGGAGACCTAAGTATTCTATCTTGGCACGGCACCTGAATGTGATTGACTACTGTCAGTCATCTGGTAAACGTGTGAGCTGGGTCGTGTGTACGGTTAATGATGCTAGAGATCTCATGAGTCACGATGTAGACAGACACAATCACCGCGACACGGTGCAACCAGATGCTCTGCCAGATACTGAGGCTATGCCGTTGTACAAGAAAGGAAGCGTTAGTGCTGCGGTTTGTATTGTGGGACTTGCAAGGGTGGAAGAGTTGTAATCTTGAGGGAAGAGATTGAGAGGAAAAGGAAAGAGAAAAGGGTGAAAGGGTCATTCTATAAGAATAACTGATTGAGATATATGAAGGGTTGATGAATTGATAGAAAGTTGGGAGTAATAATTGAATTGGGTTTGTTATACGACGCGTGTAAAATGAAGATATTCAGAGTTCATGGTTTGTCCTTCCTTCCCCTTTTGGTAGACGCCATCGTTTGTCTGTTGGTCGTAACCGCCCTATGGAATAACAACCCCTGCTCTTCCTTCCCTGCCAGGTTTTGAGAGTGAATTCACTGCTGCAACCTGCCCTGAGGCTAGAGCAGAGCACACAGCAAAGCATCCTTTTAACGCCCACTTGTACCCACCCAAATCTGACTGCCTACATCTTTCATCCTTCATCACCAACAACAACAACACTGACATTCTCAGGTCACGCACGCTACACAAGAAGTGAACCAATATTGGAACTATTGAAACAATCGTCACCGGAAACACGTCAGTGTAAAAAAGAGAGAAAAAAGGGCAAAAGACTTTCAGGTCCTCCTGTGTCTGTAACGACCGGCCCTTCCCGCCCCCTGCTATTCTCTGTGCAACTGTCCATACTCTTGGAGCTTACGTGCTAGAGGTGGGGGAAAGGACAAGAAAAGATGAAGGGTGATGGATGAGACACACCAAGCGAGCTACCCCGGTCCATGGTCCATGGGGAATTTCTATTTATGGATCCCTTCTTTGAATGAATGGATGATGGATTCAACGTTAGACATGCAGCCATCCATGTTGTCGCTAATCCCACAGCCCTGGGCCCGAGTGTTATTTTCCCTTTTTTTCCCAACTCAGCCATTCTCTCTGTTGGCCTGAAAATGGGGGGTTTCCCTGGTCATGTTGGTTGGCAGGATTCACGAAGGGAAGAGAAGAAAAAGTCAGCCCTGGGGCACTCTAGAACAGTATCTAGGCGCCTCAGTCCTGAAAAAGGTTGGCTTGGTTCTGAATCATCTTGATCTTCTCTCTCTTTCGGTTGACTTATATCCACTTTGCGAGTGCAAAAGATATCGCTTATTGCCTTGAAATCCTTTCTTTTCTACTGCTTCTCTTCCCTCATTTCTTTCTCGACTCTTCTGTTCTCTCTCGACTTGAGTTGACGTTAATCAACAAGACAGGACCTCCTTTCTGCTTACTATTTCTTTATCATGTCTTCAGTACAGCCTTAGCATCACTTACCTCAGTCTCTACCGCCATCTCTCCCATTCTTACTGTCAATCCTACCTCGGCAATCGCTTCCTAATCTACTCCCACACAGACGTCGCTCACTACCTATCAGGCTATCACTGATGCCGCCTTGCTGACTGCTTATTATACCGACCACTCAGCATCAACATGGAACCCCTCAGGACGACGCTGACGCGCCATGATTCTGAGAAATCTGAGGAATCTCGGCAGCAGATGCGAATGAACGCCCCCATCCAAGTTGTCGCTGACACAATGATCGCCGTGACTGAGTCTTTCCGCCACCATTATAATAATCATCACCATGGTGGTTATACTCCTACTGCTCCAGAGCCAACATATACACATTCCCGCAACTCATCAACCAGCAGCGACTCCTCTCTCAAGATATCCGACCAAACTTCCCTAAGACCGACTCATATTCCTGGTCTATCTACATCCTCTATTTATCCATATGATCCATCCTATGTTCCCAGCAGTTTGACACCAGGCAGCTCTGCGGACTTAGAATCACAATCCCTACTACAATCGACATCAGAACCTGGCATGACCGAGACAGAACCACAAACTATTCTACCCGAGCACCTCATACGCCTGTCTACACCCAACCTACCACCTCGCCTCGATACCCCTCACACCCCGCCTGCCAGATACAGCATTCCTCTGACCTTGGCCGAACATGAACCCGATATATCACCCGTGAGCCCGCCCCTCACTTCTCAAGCTCCTCCTCCACCGGTTCCTCCATCAGACTTCTCTGTCAATCATGGCGGCCTCGTCCAGGCGGCTAGACGGTTCGAAGCCTTCAGGTCCACGACACAGCATCATCAGTATATGGTGCTTAGACCAGACATTGGGACTAAGACACAACCCTTTGGCACTGTTACTCATATCCGCGCTGGTTCCAACCCCGATTCTCTCTTCAACCAGGAGGTACGAAGGAAGCCTTTGGTGGCAGACGCCAAACCAATTGAGTTCAACCATCACTCAACAAATGAAAGGGCCTTTGTCATTATCATATGCATGGCTCAACTCCTGGCATTTGCTGGTCTAGCTCAGACGCTTGCCCCTGCTCGCACTATGGCCGAGTCGTTTCCCAAGGCTCACCGGACCCCCGGACACCTTGCTTGGTACTCAGCGGCGTATGCACTCGGGGCGGGGGCGTTCATACTTATTGGAAATCGACTCGGGAACGTCTGCGGACATCGATATGTATTCGTGGCAGGGTTTGTCTGGCTTGCTTTTTGGAGCTTGCTGGCAGGGCTAAGCGTTTATGTACAGGACAATGGAGGTCTCGGTACAGTTTATTTTGCTTCATGCCGTGCAATGCAGGGAATTGGTTCGGCATTTCTCATACCAAATGGCCACGCAATGTTGCAGCGTGCCTACCCCTCCAGTCCACGCAAAACATTTGTCATGGGAATGTTAGATATTGCTGCGCCATTAGGCTTTGTCCTCGGATCTGTCATGTCGAGTCTCTTTGCGACTTTAGCTTCATGGCCCTGGGCCTTTTACTCCCTGGCTGCTGTATGCTTAGCGCTGGGGGCGTTCAGTGTTCTCATCATCCCGGCAAAGAACATCACGGTCCTGGAACTCGACTTCGAGGAGAGCCTTTGGAAGCGTCTTGACGTGCTAGGGTTTGTCGTTGGTCTAGCGTCCCAGGTCCTGTTTACTGCTGGATGGAATCAGGCCTCAATCATGACTTTCCAGGAATGGCCCGTATACGTTTTGATCGGTGGTGGTCTCGCTGGATTGATAGCCTTTGTTTTTACCGAGCGAAGGGGCAGTCATTCGTTAATCCCACTTAGACAGTTGCGCATGTCTACAATTGCGACTCTTGCCTTCGCGGCAACTACATGGGCGAGCTTCGGGGTTTGGGTCTGGCATTTCTCCCAGTTTATCGGCGTCATGCGAGCCTGGAACTCGCTACAGATAGGCGCCGGGCTTGTTCCGCTATTTGTCGTTGGAGCGGTTGTCGGGTTTATGGGCAGCCCCTTTATCAACAACGATCTCACAGCACAGCTATCGATGGTGGTTGCGTCTACAGCTATGGCAATTAGCTCAGCACTCATGGCGACTGCTCCAGCTGAGCAGACGTATTGGCTCAATGCGCTGTTTAGTGTTGGGTTGATGGGCATTGGCCTGGTTCAGATCATTCCAATTACAGCAACTGTTCTGGGCCGAACCATGCCTCACGGGCACCATGGACTTGCTGGTAGTCTTGCAAATGCCGTAGCAATGTCCGCTTTTGCTGTGAGTCTGGGAATGGCATCCGCCGTGCAGGTTGGTGTTGGAGGGGGAGGCAACAAACTCCAGAGTTACCGAAGCGTGCAGTACTTTGGCATCGGGTTGAGTGTGTTGGGTGTTGTTTTGAGTTTTGGGCATGTTTGTGCATCATATTTCAGGAAGTGAAGTGTAGCATTGAGCGAGTTTGAGAGTAGTTGTTTTCATGATACCCATATATAGATGCTATACACACACACATAGATGTACAGCTACATAAATTTCATTTATCAAGACGCACGTTCATCAAGTTGTCTCACAGTTGGCATTATACCAAGATTATCTCAAAGGCAGATAATTGGCCTTTTTCGTTTCCCTATGGCATCAAGTCCACATGTTTATATCTATCTTGATTGAATACACCCAACCTAGAAGTTCAAGATGGCATTCGAGCAAGGGAGAAAGAGGAACATCACAACCACTCAAGCAAATGGTTTCAACAGTAACCATAGATGAAATAGCAACAAGGTATATAATCTAATACCAAGAACAAACAAATGAACCCGTTGAACGCCGGATACATACATAAAGTCCCCCCTTGACTATCTTCCCTCCTTCTCCCTAATCATCCTCTCATTTCTTTATGACACTTTTTTTACTTCTTCTTCGTGATCGCATCTGTTGTGGGGGGCTGTTTCTTCTTCTTCCCGCTCTCTTTCCCCGGCCTTATACACGGAGAGGAAGGAGGGTGGATAGTTTCAAAGGTCTATCAGATCTTGTGCAAGTCGTCAAGAACAAAGAACAAAAAGTCGAGGAAAGTAAAGGATTAGAATCGGCCTCCACGGCTGAATCCACCTCGTCCTCGGCCGCCACCGCTTCCACCGCCGAAGCCACCACCACCTCGGGAGAAACCACCGCTGCCGCCACGACCACCACCACGACCGCCGCCGCGGCCACCGCCGAAACCACTACCGCCTCGGGAGAAACCACCAGCACCGCCTCGGCCACCTCTGGAGAAACCGCCACGTCCACCTCGCGCGCCGCCCCTGGCACCGCCTCTGGAGCCGCCCGCGCGCTTGACCTTGGGGGCACCTGGGGGAGGCTTGGGCTTGGGCAGGAACTTGTCGAGGGGCAGGAGCTTCTCGGAGCCGATGTAGAACTTGTCGCCCTCCTTGAAGGAGGTGGCCTGGATACCCTCGGTGGGCTTGATGGTGAAGAAGACCTGGTTGATGGGGCCGAGGACCTCGTCGACCTTGCCGACGGCCGTCTTGTTCTCGAGGAAGATCTGGGCGTTGAAGTGAGGGACTTTGGGGTTGATGGATTCGCAGACCATCTCACCCTCGCAGGCGTGAACAAACTTTCCCATCTCTGGTGACATGACATGTTAGTTCTGTCGCAGCTTGTGAGGAGACGGTGAGGATTTGAAGGACATACCGAGAATCTGAGCAGGAGGGCCCATATCACGCTGCTGGAAGCCGCCGCGGCCTGGATGTCTAAGTTAGCAATCCATTGTGTCATGTCCAAGCTGGCGTCTCCATCTCCATCTACAGGTCTTCCGCGACCACATCATTCAATTGCATTTTCCCAACCTCCCGGACGCATCAAACGCCGTTCCTCCATCCCTTCGATCCATATCGACCGACTCTTTTCGGAACCAACGTCAGAGGAGTAAAGAGGAAAAGAACCTACCACCACCGCGACCGCCAAATCCAGAGCCGCCACGGCCTCGCGAACCACCTCGGAAAGACATGTTTATCGAATTGGATTGAATCGAATATCGAAAGACCAAATTGAAGATTGAAGCAATTGAACGATCCGACACTCGTTTTTGATCGATCGTAGCCGACAAGGGAGAAAAAGAGGTGTCGTCGTCTTTTGTCGGTTTGAATACACCCGCGCGCGGTTCGAAGAGGCTTCAACTTTTTTTTTTGTGTGAAATTTTCAAATGGGAAACTTTGGTCGCGGGAAGCTAGCTTGGAGGAATTTGATTGGCTGGGTGATTCATGATTCGGAAAAACCATTTCGGCGAAGAGCCTCCGTTTACGCTGGGTACCTAGGCCTACCTAGTGGGGCTTCCGCTGTTGTTGCGATAAAGGTGGCTCACTTCACTTCAACCTTCAGATGAGATAACAACAACTTCATGTCCAGCATAGCATACAAACAGACAATCAGTCAATGGTACTAACCACGCCAGGTATAATTTAAGAAATCCTGAGAATAAGAAAAAGTAGTAGAAAATAAAATCCAAGACCTAACGAGGGATATAAACCGAAAACACAACCACCTAGCCTAGTCATCTCATAACGAACGCCTCCTGTCTGATCTCCATCCGATCCCACCAGTGCCATCTCAGACGTTTTTACCTCATACGAGTCATCCACAACCTATCCGGTACCTCATCACAACAAAAGAAACAAACCAAAGCGACAGATACACGGCATAAAAACAAGATACAAAGAACCAGAATAGTTCAACCTAAGATGTGGCGCCCTTGGGGTAGCCACCAGGGATGTGCAGGTTCGAAATCGTCTGAACACTCTCCGTTCGGTCGTTAACCGAAGGACGCTGAGGGTGGAATGGCTCCTCCTCGTCATCGGTCTTCAAGAGTAACGAATCACCATCCGTAAATACGGAATCAGGTCTCTTGCTGGCTGGCTGCGTTACTGGAGCTGAGCCATCCAGCTTGGGAAACCCCTCTCCTTGAACGGCTGACAAGCTGTAGTTGGATGGCTTGGCATCGCCGTTGGCCTGCGAGTCCAAGTTCGACTCATGCTTAAGATTTGGAATGTGGTCAACCAAGACATGGTTATTCTCAGGTGACAGATTACCATCAAATCTCTGGTCGTCGAATGTCATGTGCTGTTGAGACGCTTGGGCATTCATGTCCGTCAGAGAGTCCCCATAGCCTCCACTTGGTTGCCCAAAGGATACATTCTGTCCTTGGAAAGAAGCGGGCTGCTGCTGCTGGACGGTACCTTGTCCTTGATGAACGGAAGTTGACTGCAAATCTCGCTGACCTTCTTGTTGGCCTTGGTTGTCGATGGCATCACCGCTTTGGTTCCTCCCCTGGGGAATTACGACGGGGACAATGTAGTTATCGCTTCGTGTCTGGTCGACTGGCTCGGTCTGCTGCTGGACAGGTTCCTGTTGAAACGACTGCTGCTGAGCGGGCTGCTGCTGGAATGGCTGTTGCTGAGTGGGCAGCTCATGATAACCCTGCTGGGGGTCGTAATGCTGCTGTTGAAAGTACTGCTGTTGCTGAACATCTTGATGCTGGCCGTGCTGCTGTTGGATGGGTGCCTGCTGGGTTGGGGTTTGCTGAACTGGCTCACTCGTATACGGATTCACGCCGTCGTAATGGGCCTTTTGGTTGGCGATGGCGGCATTGGATGGAACTTCATCTAGAGGCGTCTGGCCAGAGTTTCCGTAGCCCTGGTTAAATTCCCGGTCCTGTTGGTCTCGTTCAGTGCCCCCGGCAGCCGGAACAGACATCCCTCCCGCGACAACCGGTGCCTCGGGTTTCGTGTTATTGTCCTGGAAGCCAGAGCTTACGCTAGAGGGTGAACGAGAGGCCTGTAAGCCACGTTGCGCATTGACTTGGATATCAGATGGGAACCGCCCACCTGCTTGAGATCGCCGAGGAGTCGTGTCCTGTTGCCGCAGTCCCGGGTTGGTAAACGACTCCGTGTCGGCCGTAAAGGGCTCCTCGTCTTCCTCGTCTACTAGTCCTTCTCCGTCGCTGCTGACCGATCGTCGCGATGACCTGCTCAGGCTTCTCGAATGGCTACGGACAAATTGGCTGCGCTCCTCGGGCGTCTTCTCGGTAAGGGCTTTGATGTCTTCGTACCAGGCCATCATGGTGTCGTGGCTCTCGGCTCGGAAAACCCAGGTGTGTCCGCGGTGCATGCCACCGGTCTGGCGACCCTTGAGGATGAACTTGTTCGAGGAGCCTCCCTCGGCCGAGTGGGAGCCTACTTTCTGTTCTGGCAAATAGAGAGACATGACGGGGGCTTGCGCCTTATCCGCCGACTTGAATTCGTGAAGATGTGTAGCGGAGAGTACATACCTAAACAGTATCTGTCAGTAGCTTAAAATTGTGTCGTGCAGAACCTTACTCACCAGCCAGCTGTATAGCTCTTGAGGTATTTGCTCTTGCGTTCCAGAAGCCCAGCTCGGATCTCCTGGGCTGACTCGTGGTCCTGACCCGGGTAATGAATCATGTCCGGAGTTCGCAACGGGATGTTGGGATCGACGAATTTGTCACTATGTGTAATAAAGTGCATCCATTCCTGGTCCTTTGGCATGGCAATGGGTCCTTCTCGAAGTTCGCCAATCACGTTGTAAGCATTGTCGGCCTCTCGCTTGAGGATACCGGCATAGGCGTTATAGGCCTTTTGGATCTCCCCTACAACAATAGACTCGAGTTCTCGACCAGAGTTTTCCAAGTTAAGGTAAGCCTATTCATTGTTAGCGTCAAGTTCTACAAGATCAGATGCGTGCATCATACCTGGTGGAGATAATTCTCCTCGTCCAACTGTCGTTCGATTTGTCGATCCACGGCAAGACGCAAGAGGTAGGGGTCTTGTTTTCCAGTTGTCAAAGACTCGTCCACTTCGGTTTTACCAAGAACTTCGCCTAGAGCCCGAACAGCTTTGCGCGTGGCCTCGACCTCCTTGTCAACCGAGTTCTTGAAGTCTCCCGACAGGTTCCTAATCTCTTTGATCTTCTGCTGCAGATCGGTCCTCAGGCCGGTAAGTGCCAAAATGACGTCCTCCTCAATCTCCTGAGCTTTGTTGGCTTCCAGAATAGCATCCTTATTATAGGTACGGAGGACTTGTAGAGCGTCGTCAATGCCGCCAGAAGTCATGAATCCAGCGGGTGTAGTGATATTGTTCGAGACGTTCGCCAACTTGAGGAGGCTCTTGGAGCGGTGCTCATAATGCGACTGAATCTCGCGAAAGTAGGCGATGAGGTCCTTCAGCACCTTTCTCCATCCTGTGCAGGCAGAAGGTTAGCGAACTCCAAATAATGCAGCGTATACAAGAGAAGTCTTACCCTGAAATCGATTTGCAAGAACCTCGGTAGGATTTCCAGTAGTTGGTACTGGCACATAGAAAGCATTATGCTCTTCGTCGCGATCCGAAGTGGACTGAAGCGCAAGGCTCCTGACGCTGCCAGCCCTCGTGCTTCGGCGACTGTTGCTGCGCTTCAGACTTCCATTGCGACGAAGCGAGTTCTTCTTCTTGAGAGTGTTATGACGACTGGGAAGCTGCTGGTCGTCGCCGGCATGGAAACTGTGAACCGAGTTGGAACGTTCCATGGTTGCGCCGTGATGCGATGGGTTAATTAGAATGGAAGATCCACGTCGGGAGGCGTCCCATTCCTCGGTAAAACGGCCGCCGGTGACTTGAGGGTGTCGCGGCTGGGGCGCAACGAGCGAGTCGTTGAACTGATGGTTATCGTTGTATTGCGGTTGCTGATGAGGGTTGGCTGTAGAATTGAGGTGTGTGGTCTTTTGGTATGACGAGTTCGAAACTACAGAAGAAGAGTCCTGGCCGTGCGAGTAAGGATAGTTTGAATTCTGCGGCTCTTGATGCTGGTGATATGAAAGAGGTTGAGTTTGCGACAGTGACTGTGACTGTGGTTGAGATTGAAAGTGAGACTGAGAATGGGAATGTGAGGGAGGTAGATCCATGGCGGAGGTGGCGCTTTTGTTCGTGCCGCTAGCAGCAAGGTCGGATGTTTTTAGTAGTACTGTAAACACGTACGAAACTTGACGGAGACGACTGATGAGATGAGACACAGATTAGTGAACTAGAAGAGGTGGGAACATTGCTATAGTAGGGGAATGTGGGAGCAATCTCAAGAAACAAGGCTATTGGTACGAGAGTGCGCGCTCCAGCCCAACAGTACTGTACCGGTAACAGTGGGATCCCTCATGAGCAGTATCTTGGATATTGACGCAATGGGCGCACGACGGCGCAGCTTGGACAGGTCAACCAACTAGCCAGCTAACGCCGAAAGTACAGGCCAAACGGAGACTTGCTGGAGCCAGTGATGGGACTAGCGGCGGGCTATGACCACTGCCGAGTGGACAGACGACTTTGGGGAGTCGTCTGAGACATTCTACAGCGCAGTAGGCTCATAGGAAGAAAGAGTTGCATACGTACCTTGATTTTGCTGTCTTAGTAGACAGATGAGATTCTCCTGCTCCCCCTTTTGTCAGACTTTGATCTACAAAAACCTTGGAATAGGGGACAAGCGCCAAAGTCAGAGCGTAATAGACCGAGACAAGATTCGTTGGAGCCTACACCCGAGGGATATGCAGATGCAGCAATGTGACGAGTAGGTATCAGGAGGAAAACAAGCGATGAGAGAATTCGTACCAAAGCAGAACAGAATAAAATAAGAGAGCTAGAAGGATGAGTGAGACACGATGCCAGAAACAGGATGTACTAACGTTTAGCAGTGGTAGATCAGAACCCGAAGGAAAAGTGACAGCTGACGATGTTGCACGGTTTGGATTCTCTTCTTCTCTACTGGTGATGTTTACGATGGGCAATTATGAGATGGTGTTTTGGAAAGCCAGAAAGCATGACGACGATGATGGTGGATAAAGAATTGGGATTGGGCCTTCTCTGGGCAACGAACAGGGGTGTCGTGCTTGCTAACTGGCAACCGCAAAGTGCCAAGAAGAGCCCAATGGTTCACGGATAATAACGAGTGCGCTCACTTCGGTCCTCGAACGGGATACTTAATAAAATCCGCTGAAGCTAAACAAACGACTCTCCAGAATATGCTATTCATGGGAAGTTACAACTGGTTTTCAAGTATTCAGAAGTAGGTACCTTACCTAGGCAGAAGGTAGTAGACTGTGGTATCATCGTATTGGTAAGTTCCTTCTCTACAAGTTCCTTCAAGTAGCAAAATTCACACTTTCCTTCCATTAGCTCACGCTCCAAAAGAAAGATGACGTCGATAGTGCCACTTATTGGAGGGTCCTTCCCCCCTTCCCCACCATCCCTAGACCTTGTACGGCTGATGCACCATTTTCCTTCCTTCTGTCACAAACCACCAAAGGGGGAAAACAGGAGCAGCAATCGTCCCTAAGAAACCCACGACGATCATCATTCCCCCAGAATGATAATCATCACTCCTTGCACCTCTGGCCTGCTGTTAGCTTCCGGATGTGCAAGATGTCCCTTTTTAATCCGTTTCTAGGAACACAGCCACGCTCCGGCCTTGGTGCTACCTTCGGCATCCCCGTTTCATTCACTGCATGTTATTCAAACATGATTACGATTCCAGTCAATCTCGGGGATAGAACTATTACAATCCGGACTGTGATTGTCCAACTTGCCTAGACCAACTCTACGCGAACCTAAGAAGTATCGACAAGAACCAACTGTAGCACCGTAAGCTAACTGTATCGTCATAACTACACATCTAACATCCGCATCCGGCCTTAGGTAACCATGTGTCAGTTCAACAGGGCTTCACTTGTTTGGTTGTTCCCAACGAGAGAGGCACTCCCATACTTCTTGGGAGGCCACCCACACACGGACGGCACAGTAATTGAAATGTCATCAATCCTGCCAAGTGATCGACCTCCCACTCTTCAGCTCGGTACTCTCCGTGCTACAGTGCAGTGACCTGCAGTACCATGTTAGACGAAAGATTACCTCTTTCCCGTAACCCTACCAAGACGGCCAAGATAGCCAGGGGACAAAACACCAAAAAGCCGAATTCTGACGGGGTTCCTGTACTAACTCATCAAATCATTGTTCCCCTCTCAAAATGAGAACAACCTAACCCAGCATCACCAACGTGTCACAACAACCTCAATGACGACATAGTCACATGCCGGTACTCAACATTGTGTCTCTTGTCTAATCATTTCTACCACCCTAAAAAGTACTAGTCATACGCTGTGTAACGCCTCTTGTCTTTACATAGCATGTCCAATCGTCAGCTATCACCGCGTCCTTTCATCGTATCTTCACAACAGGTAGATAAATGCATGGAAGAAATCAGAGAGGGATAAAACTCATAACGCCTTGCCCAATGCTCTGTGCCCAAGAGGCCAAAGCTCCACAACGCCGTGCACTAAATGACCTTGCCTGCATCCCAAACCATGCTTGGGTATCAGCTTCGAACTCTGCTGTAATATTCTCTTGTTGTGGTACGTTAAAGAGTGTTGACGGCGACCCCTTCGTCATCTTAATCACTCGTCGCTTCAAATTCCTTCACTCTGGAACTCCTTCCTTAATCGGTTCTGCAGGAGGACGCTCAGCTGTCCTGAATCTTCCCCATCGTCTAGGGGGCGGTGCTTTGGGTGGCACCTTTTTCGCACTCCCGTTGGGCTGTGAGGCCGTTGTCTGTGTAAACGGTACTCCGTGGCGATGTTTGGGTACTGCAGGAACGGGTTTCTTACCCTTCACGGCCATCGTTACGCCCTCCTCTGTGGCAGCGGCCCCTTCGCCTGATTTACTCGGGGTTTGAACTCCCGGTTTCTCCATAACCGCCGCAACGTCCGTCACGCTCATGCTGCTCGCACTTTGAGACTTGGACAAGCTGATACCCAAGAATTTACGCGCAACCTCAGCCTCGCCAGATCCAGGGCTGTGGTCAGCTTCTTGTACCCAGCTGACCTTGGACACACGATCGACTAAGCGCAATGTTGTCTCGTCAGCTGGTGCAAAATGGAAGTTCTGCGAGCCTCGTAGAATGCTCAATACTCGAAGAATCTCATGCTGCTTATAGTGCGGCGGCTGGCTGAGCTGAGTGTGCGCCAGTAAAGGGTATAATACTCGTAAATAGGTGTGTCTGAGTGAGATCTTCTCATCAGGCAGATCCATCAGATTCCGAATGATAACGTCCAAGAGGACCCTCAGGTCATTGGTATAAAAATACTCATATGTCGCCTTGTTGGTGAACAGGAGGTAAAGTAATTTCAAAATCAGAAGCTGCAATGAAGTCTCTGTCTCTCGATTTAGGAGCAAGATGATGTTTTCACCAAAAGTTCGAAATGAAGGGCCATCAAGACTAAGGCACTTGACGATCCTATTCGTCAAAGGTGCAGACGGAGCCGTTGGGTCGCCCGTATCTGTTGAGGCAAGCATGTATTGTTCGTTCAGAACGAGCTGTATGCGGCGTTAGGATGTCGGACCTGATCGATGCGTTTAGGGAACTTACCAAAACTCGTATGGTAGGATAGTGATAAGGATCATGAACATCATCTGATACCTCCTCAATCAGGCTAAAGAGATAGCGAACGAAATCATCGTCCACGCGGGACAAATCCTCCAAACGAAGCCGTTCTACGCGTGACATCTCATACATGAGTTGCAACAACAAGCGATGCAATCGGGTATCCTCGTCCCGACGACCGTTGATCAGCTCCAACAGTCGAGGGAAACAAGATTCGCCAACCATGTATGGAAACGTAGTCTCATCCTGGCATCCATCCAACAAGAGAAAGCAAGCAATGGCGTGCAACGGCCCAGCCTCATCCTCCTGAAGTAAACTGTACACAATCTGTGTCCGGACATATTCCTTGTTGGCTTGGTAGAGCTCGGCGGCGAGGAGCATCTGCGCGCAGGTGATGATTTCATCCTGAGACTCCTGGAAATGGTCGCGCAGTTGCGTCGTCAGATTTATCCAAGACCGTAGGGCATCGTCGATGGTTTCGTGGCTATCGCAGTTACTCGAGACGCATTTTTCCAGCTCTGTAGACATGGTGTTAGTACTGGTTATACTGAATGTGTGGACAATTCAATGCGATTATGAGACTACATACCCTGCCAAAGCTTCTCCTCATCCTCGGGAGAGAACTGAGCTTCTTCCAAGTCCGCCATAGTGTTGAATCCCGTATCGAGACGGCCACCAATGCATCGGGTCCAATTGCAGGTACTTTAGTTGCTTCGTCGAACGGTTATTGCTGGAGTGTCGAATGCGAGTAAGGTATTAATTAAGGCCACTTTTGTATTACTGATGCGATGGGGCAGGAAGAAAAAAAAAGGAAGCTCAGTAGTAGCCAGTCGACGAAGGATATCTGATAGACACCACAATCATGTCTCGGATGACAACGTAGTGCGAAGAAAAGAAACAAGACAATTATGGTAAATGGGTAACAAGAACAAGTCCGGCTTGCAAAAGGATGAAGGAGGCAGGTTGGAGAATTGTGGCCAGGCCAACCGTACTGCAACCCGTTTTCGCCGTGACCTCATTCAAGATGGGGTTCTTACTCTGGCTTGGCGGAACCACCAAAATTACGTGCAGGAGGGCGATAACGGCACATTGGCCGAGCGATGGTTTGACGGATGTGGCTGCAGCGTGCACCGCCACATATCTAAGACCATCACCTCGCGAGGATATCACAATGAATCGATTTTGAAGAAATGTATCCAAAATATACTGCATAAGAACTGACCATGGTCTATCATCTTTGTTGGTGTATCTGAACATGTAAACATCACCTTATAACCCACATGCAGTAACCGGTCTTAAGAACACACTCCCAAACGCCAAACAATACCTTGAGGATATACAGAAACAGTAAACCAACAAAGAGACATACGCAACCCGGTATGTTTATCGACACTTCAGTCTAAGAAGGTCGCTTTTCATTATCATCAAAGATTTGTATCTTAGACGCGTATTCGTGAATGTTGCTCACGACGTTACTCGTGATGGTGTCTCCATGCCCGCTTGCGACTCTTAGTATCAATTCGTTCAAGTTGTGTCTACCAAGGATATCGACATGGTCTGCAGTTCGGGGCCCTCCTCGTGGGTTGAATCTTTCCGGTTCGTGAGGCATCTCGACCACTGTGATCCTTACACCCGCAGGGTTGTAACGCTTCATCTGCCAGCCACGATTACACATGTAACCAGTGCTGAGAAGGTTGACGGTTCCATCACCCTCACCCATCACTACACCATGGTCTACTTCCCCAGCAGTGTAGCCTGTGTCGATGGTGATATTGAGGTTCGTCAGGGATGGATAGTCTGGGGCACGGTAATAGTATGCTCGTTCAGTTGGTTTACCGATACCGTAGAAGCAGTAAATCTTGAGACTCGGTGCAAGGGGCAATCTAGTCTCAAGCGGGTTGATCCACTTCTTCGGGTCTAGCTCGTTGGCCTCGACCTCTGCTACAGTATGGGCAACTCCCCGGGTATAGCTACCCTTGATCTGATCTTGATACCAGTCCTCTGTTGTGTTGAGGAGATAAGACATGGAATCATCCACGGTCATGTTGCGGTCAGGAGTAGTGTAGTTTGCACCAGCCCTGAAGTTAAGAAGAGAACCATATGAGAAGTTCTGACCTGGCAGATCATCCGGCGCCCAGGTCAAATTACCCCAGATCGTATCACCTCCGATGGGGAGCATAGAAGAGATGCCCGGCATAGCCCGGAAGAGTTCGGCCCTCTCCTCCTTGCTCAGAAACTTCTCGAGTCCATAGATAGCGAACGCGTTCAGCTGAGCAGTATCACGCATCTCACCTGAGAGAACGGCCGTCAGACCCTTTACTGCGCCGAGCATACAGCCACTGATATTAATCCAAGAGTCAATATGGCGCTCGACCCAATCATCACCTCCACGACCGCCCTGCTCGGACTGGACCCAGTGGAAAAAGTAATAAAGAACCTGACTTCCCATGCTGTGCGATGCCAACACTACCTTCTTCTTGTCACCAAACGAGACCCCAGTCTCGATATACGACTTGAGCCGTGAAAAGTACTGGTCCCGGACCTCGAGGTTGGTGTAAGACAGCCTCCAGTCGTAGGCTGCGGTGAAAGAATTTGTAGGGTCGTAGCCAATCGAAGCCAAGTTCTCAAAAATCTTATTCCAGATCCAGTAGCCGGTAATGAAAAAGTCGGTCGCATCAAAGCCCTGGGCGGACCTAAGCTTGACCAGCGGAGGATCAAGACCTGTTCGCTTATCCAGCATGATGTGCTTCTTCCAGACCTCCTTGTCCATGACCAAGGCTTTCATCATGGTCCAGCTCCCCCAAAGGCGCTTCCTGAAATATGCGCGAGAGATATTGGCGGTTCCCCAGGACTCGAGACCGGTTGAAATAACACCCGGGATCATGATAATGGGATGATGCGCCTCCAGACCTTCGGCGCGAGCTTTTATACCCACGGAAAACGGTTCGTATGAGTCCGCGACATCCCGTTCGGACTGGATAATTTCGCGTATATCTTTTACGAGACCTGCTGGTAGAGCATCAAGCAAACTATCCATGCTCAAGTCGGTGAATTCGGGCAGGTCGATAAGATCATTGCTGGACGCGAAGAAGCCGGCGGCGATGATGCCAAAGAGACTTCCCAGGAAGAAGATGAAGGTATTGCGACGCTTTCGAGTCTTGGGAACGACATGTTCGACGACGTGAACGTGTGAAGCCGGGTGCGGTGTAGGGCTCTCTTCCCTAGATGTGTCGTCGCTTTCGATGACACTGGCCTCTCGGGGATTGCGCCGTCGAAGAGTAGTGGCCATGATGAGGGAACTGGCAAAGATGCCCCCTCCAGAGAAAAATTCGGTATATCTTTGAGGTCTGGAAAACTAGACGGGAAGAATATGTAGAGGACGTGGAGGGTGGATGTTGAAGGAGGCCTCGGACTGTCTATTCCCAGGCCTAGTCCAGGCGTTGGTAGCTGGAAGGTCCCGAGATAGCGGATTTATGTTACAACACCGCCTAACTTAGCAGTTAGCACAGACCACAGGTATGACGCCGATAGTGGGTTCGGAGCCGGGGCTATAATTTAGTGCCTTTTGCGTAGTCGAGACAGAAAACTTTAGAAGAAATCACTCAGTGAAAGCAAAGAATCTATTGTTACTAAATAGTGACGAGGGATCAAAATTAAGGGGTCCTCCTTTTTCGATAAGGCAAAATATAGCTGATCCCTTAATAACATGTGAAAGTTCAGTGATCAGCGTGCTCAGATAAAGAGATATCCTCCCTTCATATAATGAGACATACTCTTGGTTCCTGATAGGGCAGATACCCAACGTCAAAGCCAAAGGTGGAACAGGAGCAGGTACATTATTTTCAGGGCAAGCAAGGTTCATGCTGAAGCTGATGACATGGCCTTGAACTGGCCTTGCGCAAATCCCCAAGGACGCTAATTATTGAATTCCCGCCCGTAGATTAAATGCATGCCGGAGTGGTAGAAGTGCCGGAGTACCGGTACTAAAACCCTTGGTCGCCGATGAAGTAGTGATACATAACATGTATGGGACAGCAAATGTCGCAGACCATAGACATTTCTATCCCTACAGCAGATAAGGTAGCAATATTTCAAACACATTGTGGACAGGTACGTCGACACAGTCGAGCTGAATTCTCGTACTCGTTAAGAAATCCCAGTCGCAACACTCTTCATAACACTGACAAGCAGATCATAACACCCCAAGTCTAGAACCTCAGATCCCAACAGCGTAGGAGTTCTCGGCCCTCCAACCCCCCGAACCCCGCGACCAACAGCGCTTACAGCGGACAACGAGAGGACCCCGCCCTCCCAAAACCAACCCGGTCCGGTTCAAGCACCCCCTTGTCCTAAGTGACGCTTCAGACCCCCCC
>JABFFC010000763.1:0-13183 GCA_013623535.1 Fusarium penzigii
CCCTCGCCCCCACCGCATGCACTACCGTGGTGCTGCCAAAGACGTTTTATCTGAATGGCTACACCTACTATGCAAGTCGCTCCGGTGCTTCTATTGCTGTTGAAGTTTATTTCGTCCCTCCTCTCGATCGAGTGATCCAAGAGAGTAGCCATTTACTTGTGGCCTGAAACGTCTGATGCGTTGGGATTTTTTTTCTCGTTTCTGCTTTTGTTTGCAACTCCCAGCTTCGCCTGAACTCCAGCTAACTGTTTTCTGCAGCAGCCAGCTGTTGGGACCGTGGCTCCTCAGCCTTGTGTTCCTGGCAGCTATGTTGTCCATCAGCAGCCCTACCTTGTCCAGCAGCCGACCATGGGACAACAGCCTGTGTACGTCCAAGGGCAGCAGAGCTTCGTGCCTCAAGCCCAACAGGTTCCAGGCATACCTACGGTCGGTCTGGCGGGTGGTGCTGCAATGGCTGGGGGAATCCCCTTCGTTGCAGGTAATGCTGGTCACGTCCCCGAGGTGTCTGGTCTTGGTCGTACCGCGGGCGAGGAGCAGCTTCGTCAGATCAAGTTTGCCCACACAAACAAGCTCTACGAGCCTCAAGATTTCAAGCCCGCGGATGACGACCCTTCCCGTTTTTACTATGTTCGTGAGGTTGACGGAAACTGGACTCAGCGCAACCGTTTTACCATTGATCACATGGGTGACTGCCGCTGGTACGTCACCGACGAAGGATGGTTCTATGCTGTCCGCCTGCCCAACTAGGCAGGATGGGTTGACCAGTGAGTGGATTAGGAGATTTTTGGAAGTTGTTTAAGCTAACGGCATGATAAGATGTACCTTGGCGGCAAAGGCATGACTGTATGCGCTGTGGTATACTGATATACTGGGATCGATTGTACGTGTTGGCATATGAATCGCTGGTAGGAGAGCTAACATGTCCCAAGGTTCGTTTGTGAATTTATACAAGGATACGCAGCGCTGTTATACTAAGCATGCGCAACTTGCCTTCTCTCCGTGCTGTTATTTTTGTAGGTTTGGCCAACGAGCAAGTCAACTTTGAGCTGACCGCTGACCAGTACTATTCGTCAAGATTGGTTCAGCATCATGGTGGGATGCTGCTGAGTCGATGAAGGGGAAAAGACATGTAACACCATTGAAGTTGAGAATGGCATTTGTTATAGAGAAACAAGTTACTGTTTCTGATCGAGCAATAAAACCATGCCGCTCATCGAAGACCCTGCAGCATGTGCGTGTGTGTTGTTGATGTTAGGTCGCCTCATTCATGAATTGTCACATGTTGAAAAAGCATCATGACTTTTAACTATTGTCCTTTTCCCCAGATTCTTTTTTTTTTTTTTTGCTTTTTATGTGCAACAGTTTATCCTAGGAAAGTTGGTTGCGTCCCACCATTATGGGCAGGGTAGCCTCGGTAATTGCATCATCCCCCCTCGACAATACCTACCCTAGCTGCATAAGGTATACTGAGAATCATATCATCCAGTTCCTCATCAACAGTCCATTCAATCAATCTCCGTCTTTATACTTTCAATCTCTCATCAATCTCTCATCACACAGTACAACCCATCTGAACAAAATGCTTCTTATCGGGCTAACGGGCTCCATCGCCACGGGCAAGTCCACAGTCTCGTCCATATTGTCCTCACCACCATACAACCTCCCAATTGTGGATGCGGATATCCTAGCTCGGA
This sequence comes from Fusarium penzigii, assembly GCA_013623535.1. Lineage (NCBI taxonomy): Eukaryota > Fungi > Ascomycota > Sordariomycetes > Hypocreales > Nectriaceae > Fusarium > Fusarium penzigii. Next base: position 1,695 of record JABFFC010000763.1, read on the forward strand.
AGGTTGTGGAACCTGGCACCAAAGGATATAATGCCATTCTGCAACATTTTGCTTCAACGACGCCTGATCTTCTTGTAGAGCCTTCGGATACCATGCCTGAAAATGGGCCTGACGGTAAGGGCAGACCTCTGAATAGACCGGCTCTCGGACGTCGTGTCTTTGGTGATAGCGAGGAGCGCAAGAAGGATAGAGCAGTCCTCAATGGGATCGTGCACCCTGCTGTTCGATGGGAGATGTTCAAGATGGTCGTCAGCTCGTATTTCAAAGGTCATTGGGCGGTAGTCTTGGACATTCCTCTCCTCTTCGAGAGTCGTCTCGACCGATTCTGTGGCGTGACAGTTGTCGTAGCAGTTCACGATCCAGAGATTCAGATGCAGCGTCTACGAGCTCGTGATCCCCATCTCAGCGCTGAAGACGCGGAGAATCGAGTACGCAGCCAAACAGACGTGCGAGAAAAGGCAGCCCGGTGCCAGCAGCGTGGTGAGGATAAAGGAATTGTTCTTTGGAACGACGGCACAAGGGAGGATCTGAAGAAGCAACTCGACGAAGCGATTGGAAAACTCAAGAGAACAAGTCCTGACTGGTGGTCTTGGTTAATGCTGGGATGCCCGCCGCTGGCTGTGGCGGTTGCGGCGTGGCATTATTGGGAGAATGGGAGGATAAATGAGAGGTGGGAAAGGGAGCAGAAGGGGTTGAAGGGGAAGCTGTAGTGGCATCGACTGGCGTTTGTCTGGATGGGAACGGTGATGAGACGGACTGGACAAGTTGATTTTCGGCAGGCCCAGTACCTATGGGAATGGCGCAGGAGATGAGGGAAGGTGCGATCATCAAATACCAACCTAGCTTCTACCTGATATCGATATACCTAAATCCATCCTCCTCAACTTGCACCTAGGTCTCCATCTATTACGCTTTTACATTGCTACATATTTCGACAAACGAGACTTGATTGCTAGGACCAACCTTGCCTTTTCGCCGGGCTCTCTTTTCTTTCAATATCATCGTCAAAATTTAGGAGGCCGTGGTTAGCACAACCCTATCATCTCTTCTCCTTCTGCCACTGCTGGCCAGCTGCCCCTAACATCAACCACTTAAGTGCCCGCACACCTACATTTACCTACCTCTGACCTACCTCTTACCTGGCAAAGAGTATACAAACGCTTCGAAGCCTCATTCTTTCAATCACCGGCATTTCATCCTTACTCTCTATATGCTGTGTACCTCTAATTCACGACATTACTTCCCTCGTTATCTTTCCAATGACTCGCAAGGCCACTGGTCCCTCGCATTTTTGCGAATGGGTCGTTGGTACTACCATAGCCAGTGCCCTTGGACCACCCCCAAAACCAAAACAGAAGCCCAAAAAGCGAGAAGTGGTCAAGGTCGAAGTTACTACCGACGATGAAGCAGAGCAAGACACCATCAAGATTACCTACCCTCGTACTGGACGCAACCCTGTCAAGGAGCCTGTCACCGCAGAGCCTGAGGCTCTCGTCGAACCCGAGACCATCATTAAGAAGGTCCGCTTCGAAGACGGCCACAGAAAATCAGCACTTAAGAAGGCAACAGCCACGGTTGAGGTGTCTCAAGTAACACCAGAGTCTAGCACTGAGCCAGAGTCAGATTCAGGCCAATCCGAGAGTGATCCAAGCAGCAAGGCCAGCACTTCAAACCCTGAATCATCAGAAGATACCACCAATTCGTCCAAAAACAGCAAGAAAAAGAAGAAGAAATCAGCAGAGGATGTAGAGAGTGACTGGGACTCGGACCCTGACCCAACCTGTAAGTGTCGGCGTTGCACCAAGGGACGACAGATATTGAGAAGGATAGGCAAGAAAAAGAACAGGAGCGTGGAAGTTAACCCAGAGAGCTCGGATTCTGAAGCAGAGGTCCCTCCCCAACCCAAGAAGTCAAAGAGCAAGAACAAAAAGACCCCAGATACAGATACCGAGACAGATGTCTCCGAATCTGCCAAGGATACTTCAGACTCTGAGTCCCAGCCATCCGTTACACCCAAGAACCAGAACGCTGGGAAAGCTAGCAAGACCAAGAAGGTTAAAGCTACCAGCGAGTTCACCCTGACTGATAGTGAAGCCTCAGAATCAGACGGCAAGTCTATGAAGCCGAAGAATCAGGAGAAGGGTAACAAGAACAATGGGAAGAAGGTCGCGGAACCAGAAACGGACGGAGAGACATCAGCATCTGCTAAGGGAGATGGAGAGGATACCGAACCAGAAAAGGAGGAGTCCAAGAAGACAGGCAAGAAGGAAAAAAACCAGGAGTCCAAAGGCCAAGAGAAGTCGAAGCAAAAGACCGAGTCTAGTGTCACACAAGAGGAAGTGGGCGAATCTTCCAAAGAAAAGAGCAAATCGAGGAAAAGGAAGGACAAGGCTGAGGCATCAGTCGAAAAGTCCAGACACAACCAGGGGTGGAAAAAGGGCTCTTACCCAGAGGGTCTGCCTGTCGACCATCCTAGACGTCCACATCTTATCGAGCCAATCCGAGCAGAGGTTGTGCAGACTGAGCGTGTCATTGAGACCCCTGAAGACCCTGCACCAAACGCCTACTTCGATTCCAAACACAATATTGTCAGAGTCTACCATGGCCCTGTCTATGGTGGCCATCACGCTCAGGCACTGTACCCAGACCGTAACGCTTTCGGCCGCCCTCTGCCCATGGGCGTCCCTCATCCTACCCAAAACCCGTTCTATTATGGCTTTCAGAACTCTCGACAGCAGCCGCAGCATCTATATGATCATAACCTACATGGCCAGCAACCATACGGGATACCCCCACAACAATACGGTCCATCTCATGTCCCCATAACTCAAGGAATGCCGTCGGGAGTGCCATTAGGAGTCTATAACGCACATACCGGTTACTATGGGTATCCGTCTTACGGACCACCGAACCCGACTCTTGATCCCGTTGCTGCCCAGAGCAAATACCCCGAGTCTGCCAACAGGAACAGCAACGTTGTGCCACCGTCCTCTAGCAAAGGTAAAGAAAAGGAGGGCCAGAACAATGTTGGCCCCCTTCCAAGCACAGCTGTAAGTCGCTCCCATCCCTCTATCATGCGATGGCCTAACTAACCCTGGAAGGAAAACCCATATCTACCTAAAAACTATAGGTCTACGTTCAGTAACTGGGGCAGCAACAAGGGGCCACCAAGCAGTATTGGTAGACGAAACGCCGAGCCTTCAAACAAGTGGAATGACGGAGCTGGCAACGACGACCAGCAGGAGACGTGGGGTGGTGATCCTCCCAAAGATGAATGGGGGGCGAATAACGAACAGACGAACGCCCGAGGCGATGAGCAAAATGGAAACTGGAGACTTCCTCCAAGCAATGACAACAACTGGGACCAGGGCCAGAACAATAACAACGACCAGACCAATCAAGACTGGCCGGCTCAAGACACATCTTGGAATGACAAACCGGGTAGTCAGCAAGGATCTCATCGCAGTAACGAGACTGTCAGGCCACGGGGCGATCACTGGGGAGAAGACACCCATCTTACAACGACATGGGGTTCCCAAGACAAGCCCCCAAGCTCGAAGGGGGCGGATAATGTGTCCAACAACGTTGGTTGGGACACTCATGCCGACGAGAAAGCTTCCAACGGAGGGCCAGCTGTCGCTGGCAGCAGCATCATGCCAGGCTCTTGGGTCCAGACTCCGGCAGCATCTGCCACTGCTCCGGGGCCAGAATAGGGAGACCCGTCAGCAGCTGTCGATACGGGTGGCAAGCAGGACCTTTGGTGAAGGAACGATTCAACTTTTGATGTAGGGTTCGTAAATGTTCCATCTAGTATAGAACATGCAGTATTTGATATCTACAAGACAAACAGCTAAATGCTCGTGAAGAAATTCCATGTACAAAACCAATCCCAGCCCGTGAAGAACACCGATCTTACCCTCTATGCCATGATGCATGCTCCGTAATGATGCGACCGAACAACGCAGCATAAAACAAAACTAACAAGTCCAAGCCTCTCCCGTGACAGATCACCATCAGACAAGAAACCGAAGCCTGTCCGAGTTAGTTTGGACAATAAACTTCCAAGCCGTACTAAAAGAACGCGCTGCCTTTCCTCGACTGCTCAATGGAGGGATGTGTCGGTAATGTAATAACAATGCACAACTTGAGAAAGGTAAAGCATGAGGAACGGGAGCTGCTAAGCCATGACAGCCTAGGGCGAAGTGAAAGGGACACGTGCAGTCAATCAGAGGATTGTGCAGCCGTGGCGAGACCTGGGCGGCCGTCAACCAATATGATCTTGAAAGACGAATAGGGGGTTCAGCGCTTGGTCTCTAGAAAGACGGCGGCTAATCAAATGCAAGTAGACAGTAGATCAAAGTAACAGTGAGGCTCTTATAGCAACCGTCGAGATGACAAATGACTAGCGCGAACCCCCCAAAGAGATTTAAAAGAAAGAAGACTTACCATCGCGAGGTTTGCCATTCGGCGATCCATGAACAGCAAATCTTGAGGCGTTCGCGTACACTGCTAGTACCCAACAGCCTATACTTTTCAGGTTCCTTGACAGGTAACATGCTAGCAAACCACCAAGGGAAGATGGCAGCATCGCTAGGACATTCGCCATAGACGGACAGCATCCGTTCAGTTAACCAGGGTGCACTTTGCTCTCGCATTCGTAAGACAAAGGCGGTAGCAAACTCCATCAAATTCTGGGTAGACATGCGTTGAATGTCGGCTTGTGTGACTATGCCATTCCTATGCGGGGAAGATTCGGACGGTGATCTCGGGACCTGGGACGACGAGGACGGTGAGAGGGGCGAGGTCGACGTAGGTTGATCTTCGGGTTTCACATCCTGTTCCATTTCGACAGGAAGACCAGGGCTAGCCGCTGGTTCATGCTGCTGCTCTTGTGGAACAGTCTCAGCAGCCTCCATTGCTTCTTCCTCTTCTAGACTGACGTCATCAATTCGTTCTGTTTTGCCGACAACGTAGCCATCAATGTAGCCATGTCGCAAGACCCTGAAGCGTGAGACGCCGACGGTTTCTATGAGACTGCGACCATCTGGGTAAAACTGAACGTTGACGATTCGGAGCAGCGTCCCGAGTGAGTGAAAGTTTGCATCGTTGGCGTGCTGAGGTCTTCTTGGCAGGACCATGCCAAACAGGCGATTGCCTTCCAACACGCGACGCACCATGAGTCGATATCGAGGCTCGAATATGTGCAAGAAGGTCGGTATATGTGGAAAGGCGAGCGTACAGATAAACAGTGGGAAATCAAAATCCTGCAGCTGACTGGTTTGCTCAGCTTCTAAGGCCTCCTTTCGCGATTCCAGCTCTTCCAACCAAAAAGCCTGTGTGATGCGCGTAACGGTATCGTTAGAGGGACATGCGACCCGATTGAGAAGTGGATTTATGACCATCGGCCGTCGGCATATGGGGCAATAGCGCGAGTGATCCAAAATCCGATGGAGACATGACCTGCAGAACGTATGCCCACAGCCGCTGGTTATGGGCTCGTATAAGAGTGCATAGCACACTTGGCAATCCATCTCAGGACGGGTGGCCTCTTGGGCACTGCGAATGAGCCGAGTATCATCGAAATCGCAACCTGGTGGTGGTGATGGTGATGATGGCGTCGAGAGGATTTCGTCATAGGCAAGATCAGCCTCAATGGACAGCTCGCCTTGTTCGGCGAGAGTATAAGTTGCGACTACTTTCCCGCCCTTGATTACGTGGCTATAGTCGTCGGTCTCGCGCATCGAGGATATACCTGCGGCGGCCCAGGGATCTGGTAGCGCAACACGGGTCGAATATGGAAGACTCTCCGCCTCGATTCTCCCTCGCTCGATTGCATCGTGTACATGTTGTGCGGCTTTGTTGAGTACGATATCTACAGCACAATCCTCCACAGCATGCTCCTTATTGCAGTTAGAAAAGGGACATCGAAACCCGTGTAAGCGATCGGCGCTGGCGGGATACGTAATATTAGAGCGAATATGTGTTTCGGGGAGGCAACGGCGGCAGAGACTGTTACCACACGGCAGGCAGATAGGTTCGCGAAGGGGTAAAGAACAGATGCGACACTGGAAGAGGCGGACAAAATCCCGCGGGGCGACATCGCGATGGCGGTAATTTAGACTGTTGGAGGAAGACGAGGCGGATTTTGTGGATTGTCGAGATGAAGGAGGAGACCGAGAATGTTGAGATTGCGGTCGCGAGGATTGATGGGGCGGAGATTCAAAGGCCGAGTTGTCGGAGGTCCGGCGGTTAGGGTCGGAAGAGTGGGAGTGATATGAGCCGGAACCGGAGGGAGCTCGACCGGAGGCGGCTAGCTGGGAGGAGCCGTGTGAAGAAGACATGAAGGATAGTTGAATGCGAGATATGACAGGATGTGAAAGTACAGTATGGTATCGAGATTTTTAGATATAGAATTGCTGTTGGGTATAATGATGCGTGGGCGTATATTGTTATGTTGTTTGTTAACCGTTTCTTGTCACTTCTCTAATAAGGCAAGACGTAGAAACTCAGGTGGAGCAAGGAGTAACGCTGGAAGACTCGAGCTTGTGGCGAAAAACAAGGCAGTATCTATGCAGAATCTGAAGATTGAAAGTATCGTCTTGATCCTCGGTCGGTATTTTTTGACTTGCAGGACGGTTGGCGTCGTTTCTTGCGCACTAAGATGGACGCTGTATTGTCCAAGATGCTAGGACTGTAAGGGTGCAAGATAGACATGGATCCTATATGAGAATGAGATTATGAATGGTTTTCAAGCAGAGCAACAAAGAGAAGTTGAAGCATTGCTGATCTTTTTACGAAGTGGTTATGGTCGCCGGAGGGTGAGTGAAAGACAGAAAAGGGGAACAAGAGGAAAAACGATCAAAAAAAATAAAAAAAATAAGAGCGATAAAGTCGAATGAGAAGAGGGGCCAGGCTGATGATGTATACCTGGGTGTGGTGGGAGATGAAACAGATGCTGTCATAGGCGCGATAAACGGTAACGGGTAATGGATTACGGCAGGGGAAGATTCCAGGCAATAGGTGACGCTCACTAATTAAGTGGGCGAGTTGAACCGGGGCAGCCGCCAACATCTTCAAGTACGCATGACAGCTACAAGCTGACAAGGGTAAGGGTAGAGTGCGGAAAGGGGGTGAAGATGGTTTTGATGGAAAGGCTGAAGGAATGTATATTTCTTCTGGGTTTTGAGGTAAAAAGGATAGTGACAGGCAAAGGAAGAGTTTAGAAACGTATCAGCACAACTTACCATGAGAGGTCAAGTTAGATCAAACAAGCAAGTGAATGATGTGTCTCATGGGTGCAGGTGCAGCCAAGCAAGAGAGTGAGATGGTAAAAGATATCAACGAAAACAAATGTGATATGAGGGGTTATATTTCGGCCAAGCTGACAAACAAAAAAAAATAAAAAATCACAGCACATTAATGCAGGTGAAGTAAGGAAGCCGGACGTTGAAGACGAGGATGCAAGGTAGACGTGGAAATGGTGCTAAGGATCGTCGTCATATAAGAGGGTTCGGTGGCCATGCTTGCCCGTGCATGACCGGGGGAGAGGGATATCGCAGTTTATCAAGTTGGTTGTGAAGATTTGTATGATGAAAGCAGGAGTCAAATAATTGGAGAGACGGAATTGTTGGTGAGAGATTCTGAGGCAAACGGAGGCGATTAAAGAAGAAGAAAAAAAATTGTCTGGAGAAGGATGATGATCAAAAGTGGGAAGTTGAATTAGATAGATAGAGCAGGGGAGTGTGGAAGTTGACTAACAAGTTCACTTAGGTAAACTGTATACCGCATAGATGAGATGGCAACAATGATGCAGAAAGAAGGGTTGGAAAGTCAAGAAAAGAACCAAAAGGAAGATGCAGCGGCATAAAAAAAAAGAATAATAATCAAAGGCGTCACAAGGAATTGGTGATGATGGAGGGGAGATCTGTAAATGGAAGAGGAAGGGACGGGAAGGGGGAATGGGGAAGGAACTGATTGGGGGTGAGAGTTTCTGACATGTACCTAATACTTTGCGACCCAAGCTGCTGGAAGGACGGGACACACCGAATGGATGACACGGCAAGAGTACCAGAACGGTTTAGATTTTGATTAGTGGGTTTGAGAGTCACTTGTATGGTGGATGGATATGATGTTTTGACTCCAGGCTATAGACTGCAGTACCGGTACACATGTGTGCAGGAATGAGGATAAATGGGTCAAATCATGAAATAAGTCTGGAAGATGGACCCTGCGTTGACCTGGAACAAGTCCAGATGAGATGTCTATCTGCAGGGTCTACTATATGTGGTTCAGTATGAATATATATATATATATATATATGTAGACTACATTCAACAGCAACCGTCTATGTCTACCTCTTTTCTCAGCGATCGCAACAGGGTTCTGAGATGCTCCAACCAGATAGATCTACAAGAGATCTCACAACAAGATGAAGAACCGGCATCATTCTTCAGACAATTCACCAACTCGAAAATGGTACAATGGTATTTCTCGACCTGGTTGACATCGATTGGCCTATTATGTCTACTACTACAGTAGTCTAGGTAACCAATGAAAAAGACCCCAGATGCAAGATCACGATGACAAGTCTCTGGGTGTACACACTACTTCTACGCTACAACCTCACGACCCTGTTTTTTTCACCTCTCTTCGACTCGTGCTCCTTTTGGACCCTGTTTTTTTCGTCTACTTCTCCTTACCACGGAACCTATTCCCATCTCTTCATTCTCAACGGAAGATCAGGGTTGGAGGCGCCAGTATGTATTTGTGTGAGTGGATACCCCGGAATCGACTATCGTCTGAAGAAAGAAGAGAAGAAGTCAAAGCACATGTCGGACAACTCAAGTTCCTTTCTCAGCCGTTTTTATGGGACATCCCGATACCGTCTCTGAAACCTCGATCATAACGATTCAAGACTTGACGTCTGAATCGATAGCAATCGACGCTAACTGCCAAAAAGGCATGCGCGAGGGGGACCTAGCGGCTGGTGCTGAGACATGGGAAGGTCTTCCAGGGGCCTAACGTGCATATGAACAAGGGAAAGCGACTTTTTCTCTCCTTTGGCATTGACATCCATGGGTATCTACCAGAAAGAATGAAAAGACCACAAGTGAGTGCAGTATGTAACTCGGGGGAAAAGTCGTTGTCGTCATAGTACACCCGGTAAGGATGCCAATCTAGATGCATCTTGCGCAAGAATGGGGGGAAACATGGACATGGTTGTCTTATTTTGTGGTAGTACAAAAGCAAGGATGCCTTGTTGAAGGCTTGGTGATGGACTTGAGACTAGCAAATATATTCTTGGTGTGTTGTCGGGCATAATACCGAATTTGAATGGAAGCAACATCAATGATGATGAATTGCAGGACGTCTAATATCTTTTACAGATATTGCACATCATGGCCGATGCGTCTCCATTTGTCTCCATTGCGGCACCTCGTATTCTAAGTCATGGCTTGAAAGAAATATTTCAAACTGCAAAGTAAACCCAAAGAGAAACAAGAAAGAGACGGGGCAGGAAAAAGTACATCGACTTACATTCATGTCGTACTAGAAACATCTACGCATCATCGTCGGGGCCCTCGTGGATCTATTCTCGGCCTCGTGTCATGTCAACCAATAATGTTGTAGCTGTGGCGGCTCAAGTGCAAGACGCAGGACACCGAATTCTGTGTTTTGGACTGTCAAAAACAATGCGAAACCCATAAAAAAAAAAAAAAAAAAGGAGATGCATTCGCTGTTGGCTGCGGTCTGTTTCTAATCAGCTGAAATTATATCAGATGAATATGGGCTTTTTTTTTTCTCTCATCCGTGTTGTTGTCGTCGTAGTTGTCAGTGTCTGTTCAGAGACGTAGGGCCTAGGACACAACGTGTGAAATATCCATCCTCAATGGGTCATGAAGCGCTGGACGATGTCGCCTCAAATTAAAGATATCTCGCCGTAGAGCGTTCAAAAACTCAAATTCAAGGAACTAGCCATTTCAGAACGGACGTGTCAGGAAAGGAATAAAGGAGGCTTACAGAGATGAGACCCTTGGCCATCATGTTCCGCCTTTTTTTATTCCATGACACGTTCTTTCCGGTGACCTCGGCCGTTATTGGACAGTGAACCGAGATTTCTCTTCTTTCTTGAGTTATGAATTCCGTTTTCATTCATTTTTGTGATCACTAACGACATTTCCTTCAAGGCTGAAATGTTCGAGACCCTGTTCTGAATATGTTGGTCGAGATTTGTTGACTAGTGGATCAGCTGGGCGGAACTGTCGGGTCTTGTTGGAATCCAAGGGGGCAGACTGATGGCATTTCCCCTAGACAGAGCCGATTGTCATCTCGATGTATGACGACAGAAGTTGTCATGGAATCTATTTGATGATGAGGTTTCTTGATCTGATCGAATGGAGCTGGGTGCTGACTGATGAGTAAGTTGCCTCTGTAGAAATCCGATATCCGTAGGCGAGAGTATCGTGATTGAAGAAAGGCACGTGATGACATGTTTTGGCTCGAGTTGAGCTAGGGAAGTATGGAAGGCACTAAGATGGTCATGATAGCTTATTCCAACCCATCATGATTTAACGTTTTATGAGAGATGTGGGATCTTTTGTAGAATAGATGAAAGAAGAGAAGAGTACGTTAAAGGTGAATGAGTTATAAGGGAATAGGAATGATTATAAGACCGTTTGGATTCAACCGGGTTGGACCCTTAAATCCAAGCTTTTTTATGACAGAAACACGCCTACTGTAAAAGTGCCGTCTCCACACAAGCTTTCCCCTCCCCTCATACACAACTTATGACGAATAATTTACATAGCTGTGACTCTCTTCATGTCTTGTTCTATCTGCATTTAAATCAAATCACTTTATGCAGGAGGGTTTAACGTTAAGTAAGTGCTTGTTTCAGGATTCAAGGGGCTGGGTTAAGGTAACACATTCTGCTTGTCACATGTAAGATTATCGTCGGCAGTTGGAAGAACCTGGTGGGTGGGTTACCTGCAATCAATATCGAGAGCTACAACATCCCATGCCTTAGTACCATACAACCGAGTTGGATGTATGTATAGTACCAGGTAGGTAGAGGTTCATGACAGCAATCCGTCAATGCACCAATATAGGTTTTAGTCCTCTCAATATACTAAAACATCCAATTCTTCGTTTCTAGGCGCATGTCATAGAATTTCAAAGCTCATCTACATAATCACCCAAAATAGTAGCTGCTCACATGTCCATCCATCACAGCTTCATCCCCATCTCGTCCCCCAACATCCAATATTTCCACAGCGTTCTGCTACATACCAATCACTCTGCACAGAGCTATTTCTTCATAACCAGACACTCAATCGGCATTTCCTCCACCGTCTCTTATCTATGGCTATTTTAAACCAGATATTTTGTCGAAACACCATACCAGGCAGCAAATAATATCTGAAACACAGTAGATATGACGTCTTTTCAAGAACAGAGCCCCTCAGACAAAGGGAAGGGGAAGAAAAAAA
>JABFFC010000767.1:0-13571 GCA_013623535.1 Fusarium penzigii
TGACCAATGTTCGAACTTATAATCAAGAGCCATAGAACGCGCGGCAGATGGTTTCGAACTCTTATAGGGTTGGAACCTAGAAATGATTGGAATTACTCAACTAGGTAGCAAGGCCTTACTACCATGCTGTAGAATATATCAAGCAAGTTCAGAATGCAGCCTCCTCTCTTAAATACCTTCGTACTTATAAAGCATGCAAGAGGTCAGCTTAGTACCTAAATAGGAACTGGGCATGCGCCGTAATTAGGTGCAAGACGGAAGCATGAACCAAAAAGAATTTGAGTTAGATGAAATGCACAATGCTTATATGAGACTATTCCCCAATGCATTACAGATTACAGTGTTGCTCTCAAACCATGGCACTGTCACCTCGTTGGTTTTGCCGGGACAAGGGTTCCTACCTAAGGCACTGTAGGTTTGCTTGACAACGGCTGTGGTCGAACGATCGGGGAACAGGGGGCGCCGTACCTGTTTATCATACCTCGTGTTGGCTGAGTTTTTAGGTCATCAATTGCACATCACACCCCAAACTTGGCTCAACTCCCGATCCTCCCCTTGTGCTTCCCCTTTACTAGTGCCATTTTTCAAGTTTCGGATCTACCCACACATGTTCCGCATATATAGTTTTGTATTGAAAATATGTGAACTCCTGCATAGATAGTAAAAAATAAAGTGATGACACACGGTAACTCCATAGCACTCTGAATGTTGGTTGGTTGACGTCCTATGTAGTGTAGATGCTTTAGTCGTGCCCATTGATGGATATTGTTACCCACTACTTATTCATATGGAGGACCCTGCCCTCTATAACAATTCATCTCGTCTATCCCTCTTTCCACTTCTTTTCTTCCTCTTCACGTTCCTGGAGACGGCCCAAGTTTTTCAACGACAACAACAACAAACTCGGCTTCGTTTTCGAGCTTGTCATTGTTGCCGCGGTACTAACTTTCTTCTTTCTTCTTATTCTTTGGAACTGGTTTCCATTTATTTACTCTTCCAACTTTGTTCCGTTTTCCGGAATCACGATACACTCTCATTTCATTTCGTATTCGGCCTCTCTTTCTTTCTCGTCGTGACCTATTCACCCTTCAGTTCATTCATCCGATCTTTTGTCCTCGGACTGATTCACTCACTATCGATATCATTGTCAACATCGGCCTTCGTTCTTACGCCTTCATTTGGACACTCGTAGTAGGCAGCACTTTGCCTATTCACCACAACAACGAATCACCATGAGTGCCGGTAACTTGTTGGTGCCTCGCAAGGGCGGCGAGCCCCCGTCACCCGAGGAGATTGCCGCTGGGCAACTAAACGAAGATTTGTCCAATTATCTCATGATCGTCGTTGGCAGCATTGCCTTCATCACCGTTGTCTGGAAGTTGGCGGAAAAGATCAATAGGGTCGTTCGCCATGTTTCTTGTCTCGATACCGACCGTCAGCGATATTTTGCGATTCCATCCCCCAACTTTGCCGCCCTCAAGCGCCACATCCTTTATGCTCCCGTCTTCAGCAAACGTCACAACCGCGAAATCCAACTAAGCTCAGCCATCAATGTCGGCACACTACCAACCCGCTTCCAGCTGATGTTCCTCATTAGCTATGTGGCCACCAACGTTGTCTTTTGCTGTGTTCATATTCCTTTCTCTGCTAGTGTCCAGGAGGCTACGAGCTATCTCAAGAGCCGTACTGGCATCATGGCCACCATCAACATGGTTCCCCTCTTCCTGCTAGCTGGCCGCAACAACCCCTTGATCCCTCTTCTCGGCATCTCCTTTGACACATACAACCTGATGCACCGTTGGTTCGGCCGCATTGTCATCTTGGAAGCTCTTGCCCACACCTTGGTTCACCTCGGTGGTAATGGCTGGGCGCCAGAAGCATGGGCTGCTATGCTCAACAGCGCCTTCCTTACTCCCGGCTTTATCGGCACTGTTGCGTTCCTTTTTCTTGGTATTCAGGCGTCTAGCCCTCTTCGACACGCTTGGTATGAGACGTTCAAGGTGCTTCACATCGCAGGCGCTATTGTCGCCATCTACGGCTTGCACCTTCACCTGGCTTTCAAATTCGAAGCATACTACAAGTGGCTATGCTACCTTTGGACTGCCATTGCCCTATGGTGCTTCGATCGCTCGTGCCGTTTCCTGCGAATCCTCTCTTCCCATGCCTTCGGGTCTAAGTCTCGAACTGTTGTTGAGGCTTTGCCCGGTAACTCTGTTCGACTGACCATTACTCTGGCCCGGCCCTGGACTGTCCGACCTGGACAGCATGCTTACCTGTATCTGCCTGCAATCAGCTACTGGCAGTCGCACCCCTTCTCCGTCGCCTGGGTTGATGGCGTCGAGGACCCCAAGGCCGAGAGACTGGCTACCACCCAGCAGGATCTTGTTGCTATGCAGCAGATGCGAGTTTCTTTCATAATTCGTGGCCGAACCGGTGTTACAAACTCACTATACCAGAAGGCTTCAGTTGCCCCTGGCGGAAGACTTGAGACAACCTGTTTCGCGGAAGGTCCATATGGTGGCCACCACTCGTTCGACTCGTATGGTACGGTTGTCCTCTTTGCCGGTGGTGTCGGCATCACCCACCCTGTCCCTTACATCAAGCACCTCATCAACGGATATAACGAAGGTACTGTGGCGACTCGACGAATTCTGCTCGTCTGGACGATCCAGAGCCCTGAACATCTCGAGTGGATCCGTCCTTGGATGACGGAGATCCTGGCCATGCAGAACAGAAGGGACGTGCTGCGAATTATGCTCTTTGTCAGCCAGCCTCGATCATCGAAGGAGATCCACAGCCCATCATCCACCGTACAGATGTTCCCTGGACGACCTAACATCGGCACCCTCCTGGCCATGGAGCAGGAGCACCAGGTTGGCGCAATGGTGGTCACAGTCTGTGGTCCAGGTGCTCTCAGCGATGAGGTTCGCCGAGCAGTCCGAGGCCGACAAGACCGATCTAGCATCGATTTTATTGAGGAGGCATTCACCTGGTAGTCGAGACGACACAGTGTTGGTGGTAAAGCTTGGTGTGCACCCTCGGATTATTACATGATCCTTGGGAAAACCACGAGGTTGAAAGGGGAGCATATTTTGATGGAGACATTCATTTTGATTGGGTTGACAATTTCTTGCTGTCGCTACAACAACAGAATCCTGCTGAGGATGGTGTGTGTGATGGATCATGTATATCTTTGACTATTTGGCCTGTATGTAACTTCGATTGTTGAGCCTGGTGCCGTCTCTGCAGAATAACGACGTGGGTTTGCGTCTTTCCAGAACAAGAAAATAATCTCGGTCATCCAAAAGGCTTTGATTCAATTGATGAATTCGTCCAATAACCAGGTCCCAGTTGTACATGCTTGCTACTTTTATGACCACCGCCAGCGACAGGCATACCCTATACCATTTGTCAGAATTCTGGATACTGCAACTACCTGCCAAGGACAAGCAAGCGAACAGCCTCAACAGGATATAGTCCCTGTAACCGGACTGGCTGCTGGTCGGTGAACATTGGGTGCGTCGATTTTGCGCATAATTGTTCATGGATGGCTGTCTAGGCGCGTGCCTCATCTAATCAAAACACATTCTTCCCAACGCTAACAATCGTTGTCATCACTTGATCATTGCGGCGCTAACTCTGCATGGCTTTCATGGTAGATGGTAGGGACAGCAAACCGAAGTGAGGCGCACACAAATAGAGTAGAGCCGCACTCTCTCCAATGTTTCGATGACCATCACACGATGGTATCCTAAAACAAGACATGGATTCAACATATTTTAATCTAATTTTAATCTATAGGTAGGTAGTACCTACCGAAGTGATATAACCCCACAAGGCCAAGGACCCTCTACCCCGCCATTTGCGATGCAAGTGCAGTGTGGCTGCGTTAATTTCATAAATTTCCAAGAAATCGTGACTACATTTTGGTGTACTATTTTCCAGTGGCCATTGTTCGGGTTGTTACTGTTGTTGTAACTTAATACCTACCTTAGATGTCATTTGAAGCAGTGATAAAGCAGTGGTAATGTGGCTCATTGTATGTTCCAAGCTGTATACAGAAAGATGAATAGGTACTCTGTACTAAGGTAGGAAGATGTCTAGCTTCTTTAGGATCAACTGTAAAGCGTGACTGAGGCATGTGCCTTCAATCTGGATGTCTCCACTTATGCGTTACCTACTAATCTGACACACCTGCGCCTCTGAGTCGGGACTTAAACGGAGGCAGGTACGTATACCCCCGTCCCGTCCAGAACCGGGGTAGCTTATCAGCTGGTCCCTTTGTTCAACCTCAATCCCGTCTCAATCCATCTCCACCACAACTCTCCCTCCTTCTCAACCATTATATCACCTCACTTGAGCCGGTCATCTCTCGCTGGGCTGCCTCAATATCTTCCCCAAGATGGCGTCTAGAAGTCTCATTCCCTTCCTGGTAGCTATGATGCTGCTCACAGGTGTTTGCAATACCCTGTTGACCAAGTATCAGGTATGACGACAACGCCTTTGTCATTGCCAATACCCCCGTCCGCCGGTTTGACTTTGGTGGCTAACCTCCCGAGCAGGACAATCAATGTGTCCGTAACTGCGACCCCGATGATGATCCGAGAAAGCGCGTTTTCTTCAACCAGCCTGTTCTGCAGACGGCGCAGATGTTCGTAGGTGAGACGGGCTGTTGGCTCGTTGTCGGCCTTGTGGCCCTCTGGCGTCGATCATCCGGTTCCGCCTCGCCCACCGAGCGTGGCTACGAGGCCGTAAACACCAACGATACTCCCGATTCTGCTGCCATAGAGGATGGGCGGGAAGACGACGACAGGACTAAGCTTCTTAACCATAACCGCCCTTCCATCCTTCGCGGATACCGCATTCTCCTGCTTGCTCTACCTGCTATTTGTGACATTTGCGGCACCACACTCATGAACGCTGGCCTTCTCATGGTGGCTGCATCCATCTATCAAATGACTAGAGGCGCCCTCGTCCTCTTTGTCGGTCTGTTTAGTGTTGTGTTTCTAAAGCGCCGTCTCTATCTATTCCAATGGCTATCTTTGGTCGGAGTCGTCCTTGGTGTTGCTGTTGTCGGGTTAGCTGGCGCGATCTGGCCTGACCAGAAGCCAGAATCCTCTCTCGACGGTAGCAAAATGGACGTCGCTGCAACCACAGAGCTGACAGACGCAACCAGGGCTATCGTGGGTGTGCTCTTGATTGCAGGTGCTCAAATCTTCACAGCAACGCAGTTCGTTCTTGAAGAGTGGATTCTCGAGAATTCTTCTATCGAACCCCTCAAGGTTGTTGGCTTCGAGGGTATTTTTGGGTTTTCTGTTACCCTTCTTGCCATTCTCGTCCTTCACCTGACTATTGGGGCGACCCCGGCTGGAAGATACGGAATGTTTGACATGGCCGAAGGGTGGCGTCAGATGACACAGAACAGACAGATCGCGATATCGAGCATTCTCATCATGATCAGTATTGGGTAGGTCTCATTCCTCTACACTGGTGCAGTGGTCATTACTGATTCCAACCCTGCAGCGGCTTTAACTACTTTGGCCTCTCAGTCACGCGCAGTGTCAGTGCCACTTCTAGATCCACGATCGATACTTGCAGAACTCTGTTCATTTGGGTCGTCTCTCTTGGCCTGGGCTGGGAGACGTTCAAATGGTTACAGATTCTCGGGTTTGCCCTCCTGGTCTACTTCACCTTCCTCTTCAACGGTATCGTGCAGCCACCGTTCAAGTTTCTGCAAGTTGACGAGCCGATCGAGGAGCTTCTCCCAGAAGATCCCGTCGAGCACCGTTGAGAGGTGGGCTGCTGCTTTTCGCAAAAAGCTGACAACTTGATTCGAGCAAGGCGCACGAAACGTGGGAATGACATTGGAGTATGCATCATATATATCTTTTTTTTCCCCTTTCAAATTCAACCCAGGGTATTACAAGGAGTCATGTTTTGGTATTATATAGGAGTCGGAGTAAACTATTTAATTGAATGGTGAAGTGGAAATCGACAACTCCCACTCGTGTTGTATTCCTGGCCGTTGTAGACCATCGTGTAAGATAACATTGCAATCATGATTCCCAGTGTAAGATTCAAGTACGTGTACTTGTAATTCCTTCGCGTCACGCCATGCCCCATCATATATTTTTCTACCCATCAGCTAGATGGAGAGGCAGGATCCAATATCGTTTTCTTTCATCTACGTGGCAACTCTGGCAAACAGCTGTCGACTACCACGTGTATTAAGATAGAGTACTCCGTAACGCCCAGCAGACGCATATTACTTTAATGACCATACAAATACGACAAGCTAGTCCGGCTTCGTTCCGATTTAACAACACCATCCAACACCACCATTACTCTTTGGCATCCTTCTTCTTTTTCTTCTCTTGAGAAAGATCCTTGTCCTTGATATTATTGAAGTGCCAGACCCCCTTCTCTCGATCCTCAGCCAGCTTCTTACGATCCTGCTCCGTGATAGGGACTCCTTCGATGCCCTTAACCTTTTTGCCTTCAAGGAACATCATGATACCTGCAACAGCTGCCACAATACAGGCGAGGGCGACAAAGAGACCAGTTGACCAGCTTGGACGGTCATATCGGTTCAATGCCCACATAAAGCCAGCCAAACAACATTGGAGGAATGTGTTCCAAACCATAAGCCATATGACGGCATCCATCTTCCACAACGAGGTTGCAGGAGCACGTTCGCCAGTAAGGGGCGCATCGGGAATTTTGGTCTCAGGATAGGGGACCGCCAGGGATGAAGCCAGCTCTGGCCGACTGGCGATGGTCTCTGGACCTATGCTGGGATCCAACTCTTGGGATCCAGGCAAGCGGAACCAACCCCGATGAATACCGCCGAGCCGTCGTAGAGCAATGGTCTTACCCCCGATTCTGTACTGGAGGAGAAAGTACAGATCTCGAAAGCGCCATGGAGCCAATCCGAAGCCAGTGACGCAGAAGAGAGCGTTGAGAATTTGCGAGTCCCATTCAATCCACTTTCTTCTGGGGGAGTTGATATCGTTACAGGAGGGATGGCACATAGCTGGAGCCGCATTGCTGCAAAGAGGGTCAGTCCATATCCACACAACGTCAATAAAGTGGAGTTTTGTTCAGGGTCCTTCGATTAGGCAGGTTACTCAGTGACTGGAAATTCTTACCACAACAGCAGAAAGAGCATGCCGCCCCAAGCAACGACATTCAGACCGTAGATGACGACGCAGAACCCCAGGGGAGTCAAAAAATAGTTCCAGAAGGAGATGAGACCAGTTTTTGTTGACTGCCATGCTGTGTGCTTCGGAGGGAAATGGTAACCATTTGGGAAGGGTGCTGCAGCAGGCGGTTCTCCAACCAAGGGTTCTATCGCGGCCGAATTTGATCCCAGGCTCCGCGAATCCTTTTCGGTGGGTTGCAGTTGCTCCGTCTGATCGACCTTCCCAGAGGGCTGTGGCTCTTCTGTGACGGGGGGGATAGTACTGCGTCGCGATGGACCATCGATAGGAGGTGTCAAGACGGGATTCGAAGCGTCCGAAGTGGCGTGTGGTCGAGGCGAAGTTTGACCGGCGAAAATAGACGACGCGATGCTTCCTGTCGCGGCGAAGAACCCCTCAGGAGGTCCGGATTGTTCGAAGCTCTCAGAGACACGACGTAATCGACCGCTAATTGACGACGATGCAGTAGGGCGGTTTGGAATAGGTGATGGTGAATGACTTATCGTGTTTGGATTGGTTGACGATTGATCAGGTAATGATGGGAAAGGCTCAACCTCGACCTCGCCATCGTTTGGGTGCCCTGAAGGCTGCATTGTCTGTCGCTGACGTCTGAATACTCAAACGTATGGTAAGGTAGGTACGAAATGATGATTGTAATAGATGGGAAAGAGTAGCAATATGAAAGAAGGGGGAAAGAATAAGATGGGTATTGAGGGGGCGACGTGAGATGAACAAAGTTTAAAATGATAAAGAGATCAAGATCATTCGTGGAGGGATCGAGGTGAGAATGAGGGGACTTGGGGTTTTTAGAATCCTTGGATGTGAGCTATACTTTCTGCTGGTAAGATGATGAATGATGCTTGGGATACCTACCTTGCTTGACTTCGAGACCCCTTTAGGTACCGTAGTCTCCTACCAGGTTAGTACTAACCTAGATATTATAGGTTAGCACAGCCCACCTACCATGGCCTAGACTCGGTGTGTGCGAGTGCTACAAGAGCCCAGGGAGGACTTTTCTAAACAGAATGGTAGGTTGTCAATGTTTTAGAATCTGCCAAGTCACTGTGGCAAAGGTTGAATCATCATTTACCGACTTAAATACTAGACAGCAGGAGCAAGGATAGTCTAACAGCAAACAACAAATTTACCTTCTCTTTACGTACTAACTTATCCATCTAGGATGTCGACGAAGAAGTAACATTGTTCTCATAAATCGTAGCACTGACTACAAGAGTAGTATGCATTCCAATGCCCGACCTCAGTAATCTATCCGTACCTAGGAATCAAGCTCATGATGCCAAACTACAGTGGGCTTCAGAGACAGCGACCCATAAAAAGTAGCGCGTCGAATCTTATTTATCTTTCATTCTTTCGAACGCTGCTAAATTGGTAGATTCACTCGTACATCCCATCTTTCTTTCCGCGTAAACTTTTTTTTCCCCCGTGTCCCTGCTCCCTTGAACACTTCGTATTCATATTCTTACCTACCAACCCGAACACCTCTCTCCCACTTCTGCCTCGCGAAATACTTGTTTGTACACGCGTATGGAACATTGAACTCTTTATTCAGGGGCTGCTCACCAACACAATCTCAAAGATTTCCTCCGAAAGTTTGGATAACCAGTCACCTCCCTTGGCCACCCATTCGCTGTACATAGGCATCATTCGATGCTCCATTCTGCTTGTCATCTTTGCTCGTTCTCATACTGAGCACTACACTGCCGCGTATTTATTTACCAACTGTCTCAGCACCCCGTCATGGACAACCCTACAAACCCTGTCAGCGACGTCACCGCCAATGTCCTGACAAATCTTCAATACCAGCACGATTGGACCTCAATTGAAATTCATGACACTTCTGGCCACCGGCCCTTAATCAGGGGTCTGCCACCCCGTCGTCTATACATCCATCCCGATGATCAAGTCGCCGCCCTTGCACACGAGGAAGCTACTGGCGAGAACCTTGCTCAAACTCCAGAGTACGAATGGGTCCTTGCAGTGCATCCCGAGGAGAAATGGACTCTGAGAAACTTTGCTACAGTCTTTGACTCGATTGAGCATACTGGCCCCCGCGAGAAGAGGATCATATTGGCAACCGCCCACAATGACTCGACTGTCGTCTATTATCTGATGCATGAGGGCATGGTCAAACCCAGGCAGAACTAGCCGGCCAAGCACACACCTCACGTTATCATCCATCCATTCATCTATGGCGTTTATGATCATGTCTTCCTTTGGCATCATCTTGGCCTGTTGATCTTCTCTATAGCTTGAAGATTACCTTTTGCACTTTTCGCTCTTCAAAGAGATTGTATCCCTCAGCCGCATCATAAAGCGACATGATTTTGTCAAACATGAACCTATATCTGCTGTCAGTATCGATTTGGCTGGCTTAGCAACATTGTGGGCCACGAACCCGATGAGGTGCTGCTTCTGCTCAAGTATCTCAAGAGCTTCCGAAAAGACGCTTCGTACAGGGCATCGACCCATTTGCAAACGCAGGTTCTTGCTATACAGGGTGTCAGGTCCGTCCTCATCATGTCGGAATACATGGAGCCACTTACGAGTATCCCTCGTCGCCAGTCCAAGGGATCTGTGCGAGTGTGTGTCAGTTTTTAACCAGATACAATACTTAATCTGAATTCCTCACTCACCTCCTTGTTGTGCACACCTATGCTGCTGATGACGCCAAATGGACGAACAAGCTCATAAGCTGTCCGGAGAGCAGGCGATTGTCCAACAACCTCAACAACCATATCTGCACCTCGTCCTTCAGTTACCTCCTTGACCCGCGCCTCCATGCCTGCGCGATCTGTTTGGAAGTTGAGAGGTTCGGCACCCAGCTTTCGTGCCTGCTCCAAACGGCTTCCAACACTGTCTATGGCAAACAAGTGACGAGGCTTAAAATGGGACGCGGCGAGGATTGCGCAAAGCCCGACAGGACCGCATCCTATGATGACCATGGTGGAGTCTTGGATTTTCTGAGAAGGACACATTTCTATGGCACTCTTGACACCATAGAACCCGGTGGGAAAGATATCGGCCATGAGTAGGAGCGCTTCATCGGATATGGTATCAGGGGCTTTGACGCAGGTGCCATCGGCCAGGGGAACTCGCACATACTGGGCCTGAGCTCCATCGAGCTCCTCACATCCAAACAACTGACCCTCAACACATCGAGCCGAGCAGCCATTCTTGCAGTAGAAACATTTGCCACTTGATTGGTCCGTGAGAAACTTGGACTTGAGAATGAGGAGGGGCAAGGAGCGGGGTGGTACCTACCAGGACGTAGTGAACGGAGCGACGACCTTATCGCCAACTTTGATATTTTTGACTGCGGGACCGATCTGTACTACAGTTCCAGTGAACTCGTGGCCCATGATAAAACCCGTACCCGACGGTTGATGACCGCGGTAGGCATGAAGCTCCCTTTATCCCTGTTAAAGAATGCCATTGTCGGTTGAAGTAGTTGGGAAGTATTGGACTTACGAGCCGCACAGCCCAGCAGCGTGCACTTTGATGATGGCATCACGGTCATCTTGAACTAGAGAGAGTGGCGTGAGTGCGTGAAATATTTCATGTGCAGTTTGATTGGCCGAGGAGAGGAGAGGGAACAAACGAGAGCCCAACTTCCAAGCTAGTTTTGGCTGAGGCTCAATTTGAAGTGAGTTGGCATGATGTACTGTGCCTACCTTGAGGGACTGGCCTCCTCTGCACAGATACTTTATACAGGCCATCAAAGATGACTGCTGACATGGTTTCCGGGAGTGCCATGATGTGGAATGGCAGGTCAGTACTGTGCAGGAGAAGGGTGGCTTGGATGATGAACTAAATTGACGACAGAAGATCAAACGGGCGTGGTTTTGTCGAGTCACAAGTAGTTGATAGAGCTGCTTTCTTTGGCATACGCACCATTCAAGTAATTTAAGTTGATAGAATCTACGTACGAGGAATTTCGCCTTGTGTGAGATCCGTACATCGGCCCAAATGAGCAGATGGTATTGCACTCCAGTGGATGAGATGGGATTGGCGCCATCGCAGTGGAGCTTCGTTTAGAAACAGAGGGTTGTTAATACCCTCAATAAGGCGCTGAGAAGCGAAGATTCACTGCGTGTTATACGTACTGATTGACGCTTGCATGAGAAAGAAGTCTGCCATACCCTACGAGAACATGTTTTTTTTGTGTGTCACTTGGGTCGCTTGTTTAAGAAGTCGAATTTGTCGACTCGTTTTCTGCCGATTTGTGAGTAAGCAGAATGTCAGAGTTAATTGATCTAGACGGGATGTGAGAGCGAAAATGCATGACAGATGAGGACTGCAAGTTCAGCCCAGGATTTTGGTTATTGGCCGATACCGGAGAGGGAGGGGAAAGCCTGCCTACCTACCTACCTAGGTAGGTAGATAGGTATCTGGGTTAGTGTTGGAATTTGGTAGTTGACAAAACGAATAACCCATATCAAGCTTTTCAATGTCTGCTGTGCTGTACTGTGACCGTACTGCTTTCTTTTCCGATACAGGGTTGAATGTTCAAGTTAGAGGAGGATGCCAGAGGTTCCATTCAGTTAGTAGCCTCAAAATATGAGAGGGGAAGTAGCATGCGTCTGGATCGTCTGTATCGTACCCTTTCCATGTTTTATAAACGAGAAGGCCAAGCATTAACTGGAGAGGGCAAGCAGACAGGCTGATCAGCAATAGTCCTAAGAACTGGACCGTTGGATGAACATAATCAACATGTTGACCCTTTTCTCTGATGAACTGAAAGGCATTGCAGCAGGTTCAGTATCTGAATCGGCAGGAGGTGGAATTGTCTCTAATTTCCATATTCGACATAACCTAGTAAACAATAATATGCCTCATCCCACATCTGCCGTGTTGTCCAAGGGCCACCAGCGTACTCTAGGCGGGGACAGGCAATGCAGCGTGACCCGACTCGAGACAGATTTTGAGGTGAGAACGCGGAGAAGATGGTTTGGTAGGGAGGGGTAGGTAATTTGTCCGCCCAATCATCTCACGGCTTCAAACTGACTAACAGGGAGGGTGCAAGGATGCTTGGCGCTGTTACCTTCCATGGTGAGCATGGTGCCGTACTAAAATTCTGCACGCAGGTAGGTTATGTACATGAAATGTAATTGTCTTGCAAATGGAGCGGGCGGGCAGCCGCAAAAACGACTGCTCAGGGCAGGCAATGGAATGTCAAATGAACACAACACACAGCAGAGCCCCATCCGGGGACTACCCCTGCGTCCCTCTCTTGTACCATCTCCCGACCTCACCCCGACAGGCCCGACAAAACCCCCTCCCAAGCCCAGGACAATTTTGTCTTCTCCTTGAGAAATTGTTTATGTGTGATGGAGGGCTGGCCTACCGGTACTCAGGCAGGCCGTCTACAACTGCCAGCCCAGCCTTCCAACTTCTCTCTCCCTGGGCAGTTCTGGGCAGTACCGCGCTCTTAACTTAATTCATGGGCCCCACCTGGGGCAGCTTAGACCAGGACTCCCTTTCAGCCGCGGCGCAGGGACTGGCTGCAATATTGGTACGTAAGGTCGTGTAGGTACCTAGGTCACGATTACTGTACAGTACTACTACCTAATGCTTGGTAGTAGGTAGCAGTTACGTAGCACCTTAGTACTTGTAGGCTTTACCCCGTAATTTCGTGAGTTCATGTGGAGGCTCAGAAATACTCCTCGAACTGTAGGTATAATAATTAACCCCCTACCCAAGCTACCTAGGTAGGTAGGTAGGTAGGTAGGCAGTAAGTAGTAAGTGAAGCAGGCTCAATAGTAGTGTCTCTCGGCGGCAGATGATATTTACGCTCGAAATACCTGTCTTCCCGGAAAGTGCTGTTTCTCATCCTTCTATTTCCTTCCTTCAAACTGTTCCTTTTGTTCTAGAAATAGGCATTTCAACGTCCAGAAGGACTGAATGACCTTTCCTCTCCGCCACCTGGTGATCATAGGAAATTAAATAAATACACAGCAAGGTGCTTAATTGCTCAAGCATTCTGTTTCGCGGAACGTCAGACCCCGACGATTTCCGCCGAGGTAAAGCAAGCGCATCTCACATTACCAACAAA
This sequence comes from Fusarium penzigii, assembly GCA_013623535.1. Classification (NCBI taxonomy): domain Eukaryota; kingdom Fungi; phylum Ascomycota; class Sordariomycetes; order Hypocreales; family Nectriaceae; genus Fusarium; species Fusarium penzigii. Next base: position 13,273 of record JABFFC010000767.1, read on the forward strand.
TACCTACCTACTAAGGTATACTTGAATAATGCCCTCTATTCTTTCTTCCAGGAGAAATTGTTATGTCGCATGCCCATCTTCTACACCCATACCTTTCCTTCATCTATCACCGGGGTTATAACTTATCTAAAAAGCTACCTTGCGTTCTCATATACCGCGCATCCCCCCCTCCGGTGTTTCTATGCCTGACCCATTATCAAACCCATTCTTTCTTTCTCTCGTCTCGTCCCCGGATCTCCTCGCGTCCAATTGCCTGATCTTACCAGCATCCTCTGGGGCCCCCCCTCCCCCCCCCCTCC
>JABFFC010000769.1:0-15107 GCA_013623535.1 Fusarium penzigii
AAGAAAGAAAGAGAAGGAGAAGGAAAGGGAAAGGAACAAGGGAACCGTGCTTTCATCATCATATAGAACAATCCCCTCAACTCCTTATATAGAAAAGGAAGAAAACGAGAGCCAGAGATATGAACAGAAGAAGATCTCGCTCGTACCACCCATGCTTTGTCCAACTCATTGCCAATCGACGATATCGTACCATGTGTAATGTGCAACGCATCTTGCTTGCTTTATCATGTTAAATTTCCCAACCATATCTTATCATAAGGCGTCTCTGCTGGTCTCTCATCCATAATCCCCATCAGAGACATGCCCATCAACCTCTGTTGATGAACCCCTCAGCCGTCACCTGTCTTCTCTTCTTGAATTTCCAACCTGGCCCAGTCGGTCTCTTCATAACTCCGTACTACCGTCGAATGTTGAGTGGCGCTGGTCTCATGCTGAGCATAGGGTCCGGTGGCTCACTAATACTCCGTTGCCTTGCCGTCCTGTCATCTCCCGAACTTCCCTCTCCATCTCCACTCTCCTCGCTGCCATCTTCATCTTCTTCATCATCATCATCGTCGTCGTCGTCGTCGTCGTCGTCGTCACTGCTATCGCTCTCGTCATCTTCCTCCTCGTCAAATACGATTTGTCGCATCACATTCTTATCAAACAGATCAATCACCATCCTGCGTACGCCAAGTCGATAATGGCTCCATTCCATTGCACCCATGACTTCCTTGAAGAAATCCTTGCTTCGGAACGCACTAGGCTTGTGCTGTCTTAGCTTTGTCAGGTCTTGAATTGCCTTCTTGTAGAGCACCATATTCCCTAAGTCGACGATCAAATCCAAGACCCTCTTGTTGACCTCCTTGTCACTCATGAGAGCCGGAATTTCCGCCGCCTCCAGTGGTGGGCGCGCAGGTCGTCTTGGTGGGGCCTCTTGAGCAGTCCGTTGGCTAGACGGGAGACTTATAGATGCCGCCGTCTTCTGCTTCCACGGCTGAAGAGACAGCAGTTTTGATAGCTCGCCTGGTATGCAGAACCCAAGGGAGTTGCCCAGTGGTGTCGTGTTGGCGTCCCATCCGTGCTCCGACAGAATCTCCAACCCGTGTGTAGATCGTGAGATGAGACCCAGGACGAAGAATGCAGTGCCGCGAAGACTCAAGACCTCGTGTTTTTCGGCAATTTTGATGATCTGTTCCACAACATCACTCGACTCCAGAAAAGGTGCCCCAAGCTCCATAGATCCCACATTACCGACAGCCCAGAGACATCCCTTGACCTTGGTCAACAACTCTTGGTCAGCTGTCTCCATGCCGTGGTCTCGGATCGTAGCCACGAACTCTTCAAAGTGCCCTTTGTCGCTCAAAAGTCTGCAACCTTCCTGCGTGCGGGTCAATTCTCGATAGAAATGTGGTGGCACGTGGTTGTCGTGGTCGCCGTCCCCCTCGCCTTCGTCGAACATACTCACTCGGTGGCTGTGCTCATCCGGCTCTGTCTGGAAAGCCTTGGCTAGGCTGGCCTCGATGACACGGACGTACGTATCATTGCGCCCCAAGAACCAGTCATCCATTTCGTTGCTGATATAGTCCAAACCGTCCAAATAGTGGTATCCAATCGACGTAGACAAGAACCTCAACAACAATGGCGCTCCTATTTCGCCAAGGTGGTCAAGGGCTGGTCTGCACTCCACGATGTATTCCAAGTATGTCTTGCGATTGCAAGCTTTTTCGAGAATCTTGACTGCCGTTGCACAGACCTCAATCTCAGGGTCATATAGCTGCGTGACCAATAGTTGAATTGCCCACTTGGAATCGCCCAAACCACCTTGTCCTTGACCTGATGGTATGGGACGAATCGCATAATTTCGCAAGACATTGGTTGCATGTATTCGGATCTCCTTTGTGCCGGCCGTCAACGCTTTCGATACAAGAACGCGTGGGTGGCCTTGAACGCTGTAGTCAAAACTGGACAAGAGGAGCTTGATGAGGTCGGGGCGCTGCTTCAAGTCTACAATGTGATACATCATGTTGAACATTCTCCATCTCTCCAGGAGCTGCAGACCCTTGGGGTGGCCACTTAGTACACCTAGCATAGGAAAGTAGCCAGCACACAGAGTATCCGTAACTCGATCCTTGGAGAACATGGGATACTGAGCTGTCAAACCGCTGGTCTATCAGGTATTAGTATTGGGAAATGATCTGGGACTCGGCAACTTACCGGATCGCATTGCGCAAGACATTCTGCTATCTGTCTGAGCAGCTTGCTATCCGCCAGGAATTTGATACCCTCTGGTGATTGCAGGAGAGAATGCATCAAAACACAGCCTGCCTTGACATACTTTTGTGTGCCTCTTGTGTTTTTAACGTCTGCGAACTTGTATTTGAACGGTCGGTAGAAACTGATGATTCTTTTCATGAACTTCGAAGCTTTAATGGCCTCCTCGAGCCGCTTTCCATTCTGGAGGGGACCGTCGATGACTTTGACGATGATCTCCCAGTTCCACTTTGCATAGTTGGAGCTGTTGAGAACGTTTGTATCGATGAGAAGTTGGCGGAATGTCGTGTCATCAAAAGTCAAGGACGTATTTGACTTTGGTGTCTCCTCTAATGCCGTGTGATCAGTCATACTGTTGCTTGAAGGCAGGGCTGCTGATCCGGTGCCTGAAGGAGCACTCCTCCACAATGTTCGGCTCACACTGCTGATTTGGTACACAATTCCTGAAGCAATCCAATGTTCATTGTCATTGAACTTGGCGGCGGCCGAGAATAGTTCTGGCAAGAGGTGCAACTCAGCGCTCCATGACGGAGGTAACAAGCGACTGGCGAGCTTGAGAACCTCTCCTATCAAGAGAGTTGTCTTGCGCTGGAGAGTCGGATTCTCGTCCTCTTGAGCAATCTTCAATAGAATAGGTAGGAGTCCAGCCCTTATGAAGATGGCCAGCAACAGAGCCGTGTAGTGCTCAACAAAGTTCTGTTCCCCACTCTCCTCTTCATAGGGTGCCTTTTCCTTACTGTTTGAGGATTTCATGTTGGCAACTCTTCCATACGTCGTCAGCCTCCGGCCTGCCAGGAATGAAGTTGCCCAAGCCGGTGGCTTGATTCGCAGTAAGGAGAACATGAGATCGAGGACCGTCTCACGTATCGTGGCGTTGGGGAGCAACATGCTGGTGATAAGAGATCGTATCGCACGCAGATCATACATGCAGAGGGATATTAGACCAGGCCATGTTTTGATCGCACTAGCAATGGCCTTGGAATTCTGCTTCAGGACACTTTCGTTGGTGACAAGTTGGTCGGTAAAGACAGTAAATAGCACCTCGAGTCCGTAACCTGGCTGTATGAACTTGCGCTTCTTGGGCGAGTCGAGTAGGTAGAGAAAGGCCGAGGACAAGCTTTCAGGCGCTTTATAGATGCCTTCAGACAGCGCTTCAGAGAGAGGGCCCAGACCACCAGAGGCGACCAGCAAGGCGGGATCTCGAAGCAGGATTTCAGCCAGCGTCTCGATACAGATCGGACGCAGGCGGTCTATGTCTTGTTCGGCAACTTGGACATTTGTTCGGCGGTCCTCTCCGTGCTCAGCAACTGCCACAATAGTGCGTACGACGGCACGCGACACCTCCTTGATTCCACCCTTGACATCAAGAAATGCTCGTACGAATTTGAGAGCCTGCTCTCGTTCGACGTCTGCCTTACGATAGTTGTTTAGGGACCTGCATCATGTTAGCGTGTATAAACATATTCCTCCGCTGCTGTAGTGTCGTACCGTACGACTACATAGTCGGTATTTAGACTTCGAATTTTTTTTAGAGATGCAACATCAGATATAGCATATCTGACTATGCGGTATCCCGCAGCGGCCACCTCTCTACTCTCGCTCAAAAGCATCATCTGCACACGAAGTCCAAATATAGGCCAAACAAGGTCATATTTTAATGTCGGATAGCGCTTAAATAAATCGACCAGCTGGTTCCCTCGTGAGACGTAATATTCAGGCATCATGCCTTCGACTTCGAGCGCTTGTAGTAGTTCAGCAAGCGCAAAGGTAGGGCTTTCAGTTGGCTCATCTGCTTCTGACTCGATAGCAGAGCGTGGCACACTTTGCGGTGAACGAAGGCCATTAGTGGTTTCTGCAACATTGCTCTGGGTTCGATTTCGGGTCGGGGTCGCGGGTGGTATCTGTCGCGTACGCTGTGCATCGGCTATCTTCTGACGCAAATCCCTGATCCTTGAGTTGCTGGCGAACAACTCGGCCTCGACCTTTTGACGTTGCTCTTTGGTCTGCTTCGCTTTCTTAGAGTTCAGCGCCTCGAGCATGTTCTCACTCCCCTCTTTGATCTTCATTTCGCGGTTGAGACGTTCTTTGAGGGTGGCCAGCGTCCGTTCAGCCAGTGTACCATCGTCATCCTCCTCCACCTTGTCCATGAAGCTGCCGGGGTACATAGACCCAGCCTCTGCCCTGCTGCCAGCACGGCTGCGCAATTCTGAGCTAAAGCTGCCCGGAGCAGCACCGGGGTTTAAACTGCTCCCTCGAGGCCCGAAAGACACGGCAGAAGCCGAGAGATTACGGGCGTTGGCGCCATTTGGAGGTTGGAGGCCAGATCCATCGCGGTCGAAGCTGGTACGGCCAGTTATTTGCTGAGGAAGATTCTGCTGCGAATGGCTTGGAGGTGTCATGCCCTTTTGGGCCGCAGCGGAAGAGCTCAGCATCACGACAGCGAGTGGCCCACCGGTCGGGACGGAGCCCTAACTTGGAGGTGGTACATTCGTCGACTATCTAAAGCGAGCGAAACGTGAGAGCGGCGTATGCGACTCCGAGCCAGGTCAAGATCGAATTCGAGATGGGTTTGCGACGATGTCAGACATATAGCGAATGTTCAACGTGAGGGGGTTTGGAACGCGCGTGCGAGGTGAGGAAATTGGAGTGTAGGCAGCAAATAGTCAGACTAAGTTTGCTGATATGATTCGGGAAAAGCGAGCGTCCAGGGTCGTCGTCGGTACGTTTATGTTGTTGTGCGGGGAGAAGGTGGCTTCGATATCATAAAGGCTCGAAACAGAATGGTTTAAGGTGAGCGGCGGTAACTGGTTAGGCTGGCTGGGCTGGGCTGGACGCCCTGTGCTGAGGTTGCGTGGACCTCTGGAAGTAAGCACTGGAGGCTCTGTAGCCGCAGCCGCACTAACTTTAGTATGGAACGTTTCCATTGTACTATAGGTAGGTCGAAGCACTATATTTGGAGTGCACCATGGTGACGAAGCTACGTACAGATAGAAGTCGATGTGCACGATAAAACATCGATCGCTTCACAGTTTCGGGGTATATCTTAGCATTACTTGGATTTCTAGTTCCAGCAGAAATTCAGAAATACTGCTCACTATGTCATGGCATTTGACCTCATGTGCGGGCAGTCTCAAACGGATAAGTCCAATCATGAGAAAGGGTCCAACAGCTCGCCCTACACCAAGTGCTGCGACAGTGTCCACACTGCTTGCTACTCCCAGTAAAGATTCCTTGACCCCTATCTCATTGATATACCAGTAATCCTCCATGTGAACCAGCTGGTGTTAGTGCGATGTAACCTTCTGTCGGATCCATGGACTTCTGCATCATATGGTCCCAGGTACAAAACTGGCAACACAGACATTTGAGCATCCATTTGTTGATCCAAAGAAACATCCCGTTATGATTACCTATTAGTAGGTATTCATTATTGGTTACACTGTTGGGGGTCTTCAGTTCATGGCATGTCGTGATTTAGCTTCACTTTGACTCCCGGGTAACTTGTCATGACTGTTTATACAGACATATAACCGTGCCATGGTGGAAGTCTGATGAATGTTTGCATTGCTCCAGGGCTTTTCAAGTGAATGAGTTGAGGTATACCGGCTTATACTCACTTTCTAACAGTATGCATTTATCAAATTCTCTCAACATTCATCCTCTTCTTCCAATCCCTTCAACTGGCCGTTTTCGTAGTTAGGTTTGTACATCTCCGTTGTTCATCATATGTATCTTTTTGAACCAAGGGTCACTTACACATCGCATCCCAGCTCTCTGATTGTACTCTTCTTTCCAAACCATGTAACACTTCCCCCAATCTCATAACCTCGGCATCGCTCTACATGTACCATCGTACTCAGCAAGAAAATAACCACAAATCTTTCTTCGAAGAGGAAAAAAGTCATGCCATCTTGTAAATTAAAATCTTACGAACTTCATTCTGTCTCTTTAATGTTTGTTGCTCATGCAAGATAAGATAGATAACATCCACCTTGATAAGGAAATCATCGCTGGTCCTTCCGTAGACTATCAATGGCGGCTCCCGCTACCCCGTTTTCCAAGGAGCTCGGCGTCCTCCGCATCCCGGCACCGACCCTGATCGCCCCATTCACCACCAGCACCCTATTTTTCACTGCGTATTCTTGGGTGCTACACTTTACAGCTATTCAGCTACTCGGCCACCGGCGCTCGCTGTTAGTCGCCGCTGTCCGGCGCCGTAAAGGCTTCTCTCCCTGTGCAGTGCTGTGCTGTTTTGCATACCTCCGACAGTTTCCTGTCATGTGTGTTAGGGGGGGCTGATGTCGCAAGCCGCATTCTCAGTCTTGGGCTGTTATATATATAGGGAGCTCTCATCTCCTCGTCATTGAGATCGACCTCGTTAGAGTTTATCGAGACAACTAAAGACCAAGTTCAATACAAACTATCGCAATTGTGTACTTGACTCGCTTGAGCTGTTCTTATCTCTCCTCTCAGAAGCACTGACGCAGGCTCACTACCATACTACTCCAATACCCCTCCTCCCGTTATCTATCTCTTACAAGCTTCACTCAACAATTTTCCTTCACCAATTTATCCATGCCTCAACTCCCTTCTCGAGCAAAGTCCTCCGCCATGTCTTATGTTTCTGCAGCTCGTTACGGCAAGGACAATGTCCGTGTCTGCCATGTCCACCGCAACAAGGAGACTGGCGTCCAGACTCTTACTGAAATGACCGTCTGCTGCCTTCTCGAGGGTGAAATTGAGTCCTCGTACACAGCCGCCGATAACAGCGTTGTTGTCGCCACCGATTCTATCAAGAACACCATCTACATCACCGCCAAGGAGAACCCCGTTACACCTCCGGAGCTGTACGCTTCAATCCTCGGCAGCCACTTCATTCAGAAGTACAAGCATATTCACGTTGCCAACGTCAATGTCAAGTCTGTTCGTTGGACCCGCCTAGAGGTTGACGGTAAGCCTCACCCTCACAGTTTCCTCAAGGAGGGCGAGGAGACGCGCAATGTTGAGGTTCGCGTGAGCCGCAAGGACGGTATTGAGATCAAGAGCTCTATCGTCGGTCTTACTGTCCTCAAGACCACTGGTTCTGCGTTCCACGGTTTTGTTCGCGATGAGTACACCACCCTACCCGAGACCTGGGACCGTATCTTCTCCACGGACGTCGATGCCTCATGGAAGTGGAACACTTTCCCCGACGTGGCTGCTGTTAAGTCATCTGCGCCAAAGTTCGACCAGGCTTGGGCTGCTGCTCGGGCCATCACCCTCAAGGTGTTTGCCGAGGATGACAGCGCCAGTGTGCAGGCCACCATGTACAAGATGTCGGAGCAGATTCTTCAGGCTGTCCCTGAGGTTGTCACCGTCATCTATGCCCTGCCCAACAAACACTACTTCGAGATTGGTAAGTTATCTCAATCGACTAATATCGTCACAATAATTGCTAACTGTCTGGATAGATCTCAGCTGGCACAAGGGTCTGAAGAACACTGGCGCAGACGCTGAGGTTTACGCACCTCAATCTGGTCCCAACGGCCTCATCAAGTGTGAGGTGTCTCGCTCACAGGTGTCCTCCCGCCTTTAGATACCATATTGCTTTTTGAAAATATTGAGATGGCTGGATATAATGAGATATGATAATTCTGATAAAGACTGGAGCAATAGCAAATAGCCTTGTATTTGAATACATTGAAATGTTCACAAACATTTGAAGTCAACCATGCACTTGGTGTAACGCTGTGATAAGCCACATACTAGGTAGTCAACCTTCATACATGTGTAAATTGTCGTGAGAGGGGGGTCTCATACTGCATTCTGGTATTACTGAACGAACTGTTCTGTATAGGAACCTGCCATGTGTGGAAATTGCACATCCTCATGATGGCGCAGACAGGAGAACCAGGATGGTCAAAACATGATTATCGATTGCTAATGCCAGGTCGTGAGATGCCCTCAATATCGTACAAATAGTACAAGACTTTCTCAGTCTGTCCACGCTATTCTACATCGCCCTTCCACAACCCCCAGGTTTTTTTTGCTCCCACATGCCTTCTACAATCGCTTCTTGTCTGACTCGCGAACCTTCTGCACACCCTTCTCCCAGCCCTGCTGGCCCACGGGGACACCACTGAATCGAATTGTGTTTTGCTTGTAGGGGTGTGCGCTGCCTTCGAAAGCCTTGAGTCTCGCCAATCGCTTGTCGCGAAGCCTGTTCTTGGGCAACATGCCACGCACAGCCTTGCGCAGAATCTCGCTACCTCCGTGCTTCTCCATCAGAACATCCATTGTGACAGTCTTGAGACTACCAGGTCTCGTCGTGTGCCTGTAGTAGTTCTTTTGCCACATTTTGCGGCCAGTTACGTGAAGTGCCGCACAGTCAGTCACGACAACATAGTCGCCGCAGTCGGTTGAAGGGTCAAAGATAGGCTTGTGCTTGCCCATGAGGAGGACGGCGATGCGTGAAGCGAGACGACCGAGAGAGGGAGGTGTCTCATTCGGTTTTGTAGAGAGAGTAGGATGAGGAGCAGAGGCTGAGATGCTGTGCCAAACTCGAGAGTAGGCGAGGCGAGTCTAAAGTGATTGTCAGTCTATGGATGGAGATATTATGAGGCTAGTTGCTCAGGGATCGTGATGATTCGTACCAGACCAAGGGTTTGAGACATTTTGACGGCTATTCAGAGGGCCAATGCCTCAATGAATAACAACTGATTTGTTCGGCACAGCAGAATAGCCCAGTTCAAGGCTTGGATTGTCGTTGAAGCTGCGCTTGTCGTCTCTCTATCCCCATACAGGAGCACGTTCAATGGAAAATTCCCGGGTGGTGCCAAGACCAGTTGGATGACTAAGGAGGACATGCTTATCAGTCACGTGGAGCTACTGCCCGATGTCCGGTCTGGCCCACTCTCACTCGGAATTGCGATTCTCACTAATACCGATGGTATCACTCGGTGGATTTCAAAGCAGACGTCTCATCAGGAATCTCTTCTTCCAAAAAATGCCGCCTAGGATAACACCTCCACGAGTATTTGCAGCTACATCTCTTTTCTTCATAGCTGGTTATTCGGCCTATCATTTTAAAACATCTCGCAACAAGCTCAACAGTCCACCTGCTCAAGGTACATCCTCACCTTCACTACTGTCTCTCATTACTGGGGGCGGGACCTCTTACACCGATAGTGTGGGCTAATAGACCTAAACAGCGCCCAGCAAAATGACTGTCAACAACTCGTTTGAGGTGCGCCCACGTCTCAGAGTCATATTTCAAGGCTGTGAGAAGGGGACGAGGAGAGGATTTTACAAGTGAAGAAATCAGGAACACTAATGAAACATTACGGCAACAGACCCTTTTCGCAGTGCCGCTGTCATGTGACGGTTGCATCAAGGATGTTTCAGACTCGCTCTACAAACTTGGCGGCATCAGCAAAGTTGAGGGCAACCTCAAAGACCAGTTGATATCTGTCAAGGGCACAGGTAGAAGCCCCGGCGAATTTATGGGTGATTGTGTCAGTGGCTGACCATATAACCTCATCATAGCTCCCCCTTCAGCCATCGTCGAAGCTATCCAGGCTACCGGAAGAGATGCGATCTTGCGTGGATCTGGTGCCTCAAACAGTAAGTGCAAGATCTCCAGCACTTGACTGTATCGCGATGTCTCCAATACGTGTTTTTCTCCGTCGAATCTAGATAGGCTGTGTTGATCAGGGGCATGGCGTTTAAGCTAACGGCAAACTCCTAGGTGCCGCCGTTAGCATTCTTGAGACTTTCCCTGATCCCAAGGAAGGTCGTTATGAAGAGCCTAGTAGAGAGGTAAGGGGCTTGGCTAGAATGGTTCAGGTCAGCTCTGGAAAGACACTAGTCGACTTGACGATTCGCGGTATTGCACCAGGAACTTATCGTGCTTCCATTCGTGAGTACGGCAACCTGGCGGAGGGCGCACGATCAACCGGACCTGTGTGGTCTGGAGGAGAGAAAGAGCCTCGCGGCGAATTGGGCGTTATTGAAGTAGGTGAGGATGGAAGAGGATCAGCCTTTTTGGATCGCCCATTCCAAATTTGGGAGGTCATCGGACATGCCATGGTTCTCACAAAGCAAGAGGAAGGTGATGAGCCGTTGAAGAACGACGAGAACACGGTGGTTGGTGTTATTGCGCGAAGTGCGGGCATGTGGGATAACGACAAGACGGTATGCTCATGCACAGGCAAGACATTGTGGGAAGAGCGCAAAGACGAGGTCAAGAAGGGCATGCTGTAAGAAGCGGACCGTATAGCCGGCAATTTCATGTCCATCGTCCCATGATTGCGATTTAGCAATCGACGTTGATAGAGATGATGCAATGATCACCGAAATCACAATTGTCATATCTATCTGGTACGATTGCATACCCTGTGGCATTCAGTCTTTCCCTTTCCATTTGGCATCTCTCCGCAGACATGAAACAAAGCCCATGTATTACAAGTTGTGACAGATGAAGAGGTCCGTGGTATTTTGACAGTGAACCATGTTAAATGTGGTGCGATATATTGTCCCAAGACGATCAAATATGGGTGACAAGCGAAGAAAATCGTTCGATTACAGCCCCGCGTTGTTGAACATATCCCGGTTGTGCAGGCCCTATGGACAGTACTTCCGAACCGCGGAAAAATCGAGGGATTTCGAACTCTTGTTTTATTATTAAAGGGTGAATGATTGAGATTCAGGACTGTCTGGTTATCGTGGTTTATGAGAGAGATAGATCCTCTCGGCAGTGGGAAGAAGATCCCAAGTCGAAAGACAATGGCTCGTCATGACACGATATCACAGATCTCCGAGTCAGGCTTGCCTTGATTCTAGAACCACTTTACCTCTATTAGATCAACACCCGCCTCACAAAGATCTACCCAGGCTTAAAGACGAAACACCCAAGCGTCGACGGTAAAAACTCCGATCATGGTCATTTCGAAACAACGGTCGATGAAGGGTATACGATTCAGTCCCGACACTATACTGTTCCCTGCGTCGTGTCTTTCTCCAACTTGCGTGACGTCGATGTAAGGGGGTTTGAGAAGAAAGAGGGGCGTTGATTGGAAGTTTGGTGGTTTCGGATGTTCGGAAAGATGGCGGGCCGTGTGGCAGAGAGAAGATGAGACGAAAGGGATAGCCTTGTGGTGTTTGAGGACGACATGTTTTGGAGTATTGGGGATGGTTGAATGGCAGAATAGAGAATTCGAGTATCGGGGTCAGGGGTGAGCATGGCAATCAAGACACCACGGGATCTTGAATATATTGTTTTGTGGATGATAGTTTTGATCGCAATATCACAATTCTTTAGACTTTCTAATATTTCTTTTTATGTGCTGTTCTTTGATGCATTTCAAAGACAGCATGAATGATGATTCACAGCTCAAACATCTTCCCTCATACATCAAGTCTTAATATTCATGTGCTTTAACTACCCCTGCTTCTCTCGAACCCGGAATTCTGGCCATCCGTCATCCACAGAAACAATCTTGATCATGCGTTTCGTCTTGATTTTGAAATCTAACGATATCATTGCTTCTACTATTGAAACCCGTGATACATCCACTCTTGAGTTTGACGTCGTTACACAGGCTGTCATCTCGTAGTTTATCCACAGGGAGAGACGTTAACTCAGTGGCTGATGAGTATGATTAGAGGTTGAATCGGGATGCATCTTTGAGTGGACGCATTAGTGCATGGGCATACGCGGCAGACAGAACAGGGGACCTGCTGGGAGGATGCGATAGGTAGAGTAAAATAGGGTGATCAGTTGGTATCCTAATCGCGGGAATCAATATATCTGCAACTTTAATCATTTGCCCTCCCCGGTATAGCCTCAACGTTAATTGTCGTCCAATCTCATGAGATTACCAAAAAAGATATTAATGCAGCTAGTTTAAGGTTAGCCTCATCTTCATCCATTGCTCTGAATGCAATTGCCACGATCTAGAACTTGAGACTTTGTTGTCACCGCTGGATTAGAATCGAAGCCAAGATCGCTTGAGTATCGGTCGCCTGGACGAATAAATTGCTTAGCCCTGCAGTTCATCACCGATATCACTCGCTTGTGATCTCATCGGTAATGAGGCATATCTCCCTTGCATCGTAGTGACACCACCGCCATATCGTCACATGCAACACCAAGACCTCATTAATTCAACATCGACCACTATAATTATCCTCTATCAAGCTTCCCAGATGTCCCAATCTTACCAACAATCCAGTAATGGCAGCCAACTTAACCTCGTCCGAAGACTTGTCGTCTTGTCGGGCCTGTGGGGGCTGTCACCAATACTTCCCATCTAGCTTCATTGCAGGGCGCTTAACCAGAGGATTTGACAAGTTGCAGCACAGACGTCACTCGACGCCAATGGGATGGGAATCGTTAGCTACATGAACTAAGTTAAGCGTTGAGATTGACCGCTTAGCAAAAAAGCAACTCGAGGACCCGATTTCTCACGTCAAGTGAGCACTTTACGCTCACATGCAGCCGGATATATGCACGATCGAGAGAGATTCACATCGTTAGTCAGCGGATGAAGGGATCAAGAAGGAGGAAGAAGAAAAAAAAACTAGACCTTTGACCCATATCTACCTGATGGTGGATATCGTCGTTGTTGGTGAGTATCTCGAGTATCAGGGGAGGGGGCCGCCAGGTGCCGAGAGTCAGGGAACAATAGGCGCCCTGGGCACCGGGGTGGCGTCGTTACCCCCTGGATCCCTGTTTGAAGCCAATGAGAAAACATCTGTGCTTCAAGGACCTGAGACAGCCATCTTTTTCTGGCTAACCACGCACCCCCAGGTCGTTGTTTAACGAAATGGGAGACCTCTACCGTAGTTGGGCATATTGTAAACAGGAAAGGGAAACAGGGAGGTTCAGAACGTTCGATTCTGGAAGAGTGTCTGACGAGGTTAGAGGCTTAGATGGTTCGATCGAGTAATGTGAAAGGGGGAACAAGGCGAAGGGTTTGAACTTGGGTTCAAGAGCTTCCTTGTAATGCCATTGCTCTACTTTGCCCTGTAGAAGCTAAAGATGCGAAAAGCGATGAACAAGCTCAAGCAAGGATAGAGATCAAAGCAAATTCTTCCTCTCTTTGACATATTTCTACCAGATTTCAACCAGAACGGGGTTGAAATCGGAAACAGATCTGCCTGCAAAGTCCCGAGTTACGGGTCAAACCTGGGTCTAACGCATGCTCTTACACTCGGGATGTTGTCGATCAGAACGATTCCAAACGGTACCTGTTTAAGTCGGAGTCGAGGTGAAGAAGCGTACCGGGGAGGGAACAGAAATTTGTTTTCCCTACTACCCGGGTAATGTTGCACTGGTGAATTAGACTCGAGTTTAGCCAGACGTTCTGGGTTCGAGGAGCTGAAATGGTATCCTTGTAGCACATCCCCCTGGGGCTCTCTGGTGGGAGAGGGAGGTGTGAGTAGAAAGGGAATGGTTGGATACTACAGTAACTGTGGTATTGGGAATGTTACGACGTTATGATGTGCCTCCACGTGCTGGAAGAATTTGGGATGCGATTGTTCATTCGGAGAATAGTGATTCTTGGAAGAAGATGCTGGGTTAACAATACTGTGCTGTTAATATCATGCTGTTCGTTATGTAGCGATCTTCAACTGGCATGGTGAGCAGATAATCGAGACTGGAGCAAAGCCTAGGTAGACATGGCATACTTGTTTTGGTGAATGTAGAAAGATCAATATTATATTACAGCTGTTTATGTTTTCATGTTTTGTACCTAAGTAGGCATGTTATTTAATGGGTATACTAATCATTAGTATGTACCATCATGCGACTCAAAACCCACAGTCACATATCATCATAAAATAAGCAACACCCAAAAGCGTAGACAATTATCATTTCATCACTCTCACGTCGGTCCCGAGTCCAAGCAACTGGGATCCCGGTGGCCTGGTCGACATACATCTTGTTAGGCGCCCACGCTGTTGTGCATTCTGTAGAGCAAGCCCATCACATGCAGACTCAGTAATCAAGGTCACTCTTTTGGGCGGTCTTGGCAGACCACCGGACCAATTCTCGCTGGCTCTACGCGCTGGCGGCCGTAGGCTCGACCACTCAACACTCGGCCGCAACATCTCATCTTAAGCTTGTGCTGCAGCAAGGCTTGTTCCCGTCACCAGCTGTTTGGTTGCTTGGCTTTTCGAATCATTGCGGTTTATCTCTACTTCATCACCTAGAGCCGTGACGACTCGTGTGGTTTTACTTCTTCTTCGCGGCTTCTTGATCCATTTGGTCCCTGCGACTCTCTATTGCAATAGTGAAAAAACATACCATTTTATTCTTGTCATCACACGGCCATGTCGAACCACGAGAATTGAATGAGATGGATATGGAGAATTCCAGGCACATCGCCAAGGTTACGTTCAATGGCACTCCAGTCCGCGGACTATTTAAAGAAGTCGATAGAACATGACAACTAATAAGCTGAAAAATGTGAATCTCCCAGCCAACATCCAGATATCCAAAAGACCAACCGAGCAATTAAAGCTTCAACTTTCCAATCCCAGAAGTTCAATTTCATGCCCCCATCTCTTCAACATCCACCCACATCCATTCGAATGCCCCTGCGTCCCGTATAACCTTCCCGCTTTACTCTCATAACTACCTGCAGCAAGACAAAAGGGAAGGAAAGAACCGCCACCGACTAGACTGCCAAGTCCCCGAGAGAGGTCCAACGAGCCAATTGTTCCTGCCAGGAAGGGAAAAGCCAACGGTTTCGATTTCCCTCACGACTGCATTACCGCTGTTACTCCTGCCTGTTCACCCAAAACCAACCCCTGGCCCTTTCCTTGGACACTCACCTACGACTGCCCCCCTCTACACGCCCCTACAGACC